>OX457026.1:15268754-15566334 GCA_949752745.1 Protula sp. h YS-2021
GTCACTGTGGGAAAACCCGATCGATAAATTTCAGAGTGCACTCGTACAGAGTTTGGGGAAAACGATCGATAAATTTTAGAGTGCACTCGTTCAGAGCGTGGGAACGATCAATAAATTTGAGAAGGAATGGGATTTTCAGCAGGATAAAAGTGTGGCTCCGAAAACAGGAAGTGACGTCATAATGACGTCACGAGGTGTTTTCGGAGCCCCATGGGGCTCCGAAAACAGTGACGTGATTGTTTTCGAATTCGCATGGGTATTTTGAAACAGGTAATCGAAAGAGCGCGCGCCCGTTCAATGACGTCATGATGACGTCATCATGACGTTATAATACGTCATCATGATGACGTTATAATGACGTCATCATGACGTTATAATGACGTCATCATCATGACGTTATAATGACGTCATTATGATGACGTTATAATGACGTCATCATGACGTCATCATGATGTTATGGCATATTAAGACAGTTCTAAGCAGGATAACCCTAAGTCGCCTGTCAATCATCATGACGTCATTAGTCACGTGACCTGTCAATCATCATTGGTCACATGACCTGTCAATCATGTGTGATGTGATTCCAACCGCATATGAGGAATATTTTCCTGCTGATTAACCTTCTGGCCTGAATGGCTCAGTTGGTAGAGCAGAGGACCCGTAAGCGGACCCATGATCTGAAGGTCAGTGGGTCGAACCCGCCCTCGGGCATCACTTTCATATCATGGGTCCTCAATCTTAGAACACCCCCCCCCCCCGGGTCCTCAATCGTAGAAGACCCCCCCCCCCCCCCCAGGATCAAGACATGACATGAATCGAACCCCCCCCCAGGATCAAGACATGACATGAATCGGACCCCCCAGGACCAGGACATGACATGAATCGGACCCCCCCCCCCCAGGACCAAGACATGACATGTATCGGAACCCCCCCCCCCCCCCCAGGACCAAGACATGACATGTATCGGACCCCCCCCCCCCCCACCCGGACCAAGACATGGCATGTATCGGATATAGTCATATAGCTATATGACTATGTAATTGCTATGTGAACATAATTAGTTTCAAGTATGTATGTCATTATCAGATCGTTCAACAGTCAAGCCGCGATAGCTCACTTGGCAGAGCAAAACGGCTAGCAACCTGAGAGTCCCGGGATCGATGCCACATCGCGGCAAACTTTTTTTGGTTTTTTGTTCACTTTTATGACTTTGTGACATTATGTGACAACATGTGACTGTGACATCATGTGACTCTGTGACATTATGTGACTGTAACTGTTTTTTTTTTTTAACATAATGGCTATATTTCTATGTCTATTTTCACTATTATTATGATAATATTTAATCAGTCATATTTCAATGGTTCTAACCACACAGCATAGGAATAAGTACATGTGTACAGAGTGTGGGGAAACCGATCAATAAATTTTAGAGTGCACTCGTTCAGAGTGTGGAGGAAACCGATCGATAAAATTCCAGAGTGCACTCGTTCAGACCGTGGGAACGATCGATAAATTTGAAAACATCAAAGGCCTAGACCGTTGGAACGATCGATAAATTTGAAAACATCAAAGGCCTAGACCGTGGGAACGATCAATAAATTTCAGAGTGCACTTATTCAGAGCGTGGGAACGATCAATAAATTTGAGAAGGAATGGGATTTTCCACAACTCTATGTTTTATGTTATAGTAGTTGGAAAAAGACACTTCTAAAGCACATTTAACAAATGTAGGTTTTTATAACATATAATATATAAAATAAGTTTGAACATTTTAGCATGCTACTTATTTAAATGTTCTAAAGTTATAGTAGTGGAAAAATGGTGGTTCTAGACCAACTTTAACAAATTTAGTTTTTAACACCATATAATATATAAAATAAGTTTGAACATTTTAGCATGCTACTTATTTGAATATTCTAAAGTCATAGTAGTGGGAAAATGATGGTTCTAGACCAACTTTAACAAATTTTGTTTTTTGACAAAATATGATGTATAAAATAAGTTTAAATATTTTACCATGGTGTAGTAGGGTAAAAATAAGGGTTCTAGACCAACTTTAACAAATTTAGTTTTTAACACCATATGATATATAAAATAAGTTTGAACATTTTAGCATGCTACTTATTTGAATGTTCTAAAGTCATAGTAGTGGAAAAATGGTGGTTCTAGACCAATTTTAACAAATTTTGTTTTTTGACAAAATATGATGTATAAAATAAGTTTGAACATTTAACCTAAGTGTAGTAGGGTAAAAATAAGGGTTCTAGACCAACTTGAACAATTTTTTTTTTTTGACAACATATGATGTATAAAATAAGTTTGAACATTTTACCATGGTGAAGTAAGGTCAAAATCAGGGTTCTAAACCAACTTTAACAAATTTAGTTTTTTTACACGTTTCAGACGATTCTACCACTTGGTTGGTTGGTTGATTGTTGGAAAATGGGAAGTGAAAATGTGGATAGTTATGTAGAAAAACTGCGCCCATTCAAAAGACGTGTTCGAATGGCAAGCCCATTTTAAAGACGTGTTCGAATGGCAAGCCCATTTTAAAGACTCGTTCGAATGGCAAGCCCATTTTAAAGACGTGTTCGAATGGCAAGCCCATTCAAAACACGTGTTCGAATAATTTTTGAAAGATATTACGTCGTGGTATTGTTCAACAAATTGTTCAACATGTTCAACACGTTCAACATGTTCAACATGTTCAACATGTTCAACAAGTTCAACATGTTCAACATGTTCAACAAGTTGTTCAACATGTTCAACATGTTCAACAAGTTCAACATGTTCAACATGTTCAACATGTTCAACAAGTTCAACATGTTCAACAAGTTCAACATGTTCAACATGTTCAACATGTTCAACATGTTGTTCAACATGTAGTTCAACATGTTCAACAGGTTGTATATAAAGCTATGTTTAAAGACTTTCTCATCATTTGAATAGTGTAGGTTGAACCGAAAGGATGCATAAATGCAACATTTGTTCGAAATCTTACAATTGGCCACAAAGTCACATATGATAAAGTTATTTCTAAACATATTAGGACATAGTGTGTCCAACCTCGAGTGTGACAATTGCCTATAGAGCATAAAAGGCACCTACCCTCAGACATAACGCACATTCTGTATCAAGATACTGAAGAGTGAACATGTCTGCAGTGAGTGAACAGCAACTACCATCTATGACAATGCCTGCAGAAAATTTCATAGCAAAGCCTGAGAAAGTACCTACAGCAAAGTCTAAGGCAACGCCCATGATAAAGTCCAAGGTGAACTCACGTCAGCAGCGTCAAAAGCGACCACATTTTAGACAGATAAAACGAGATGAGTTACCAGCTAAGACGGCGCCATGTAAAATGCGAAAAAATACGACAGAGCCTAATGTGAAGCGAGAACCGGAGCGTAAAGCTGATACCACTATGAAGAAGATGCGTGTAGACGATTCACCGGTTATGATACCCATTAATGGAGAAACATATATTAAATTGGTGAATTATCAACAGAAAGTGATGGTTAACATTCGTAAATATATTACGAATCATGCATCTGGGAGGTTATATCCTACCAAGAAGGGAATTTTGTTGTCATTGAAAGACTTGCACATGTTGAAGAAGCAAATGACGTCAGTGGATCTCATGCTTCAGAAAATGGATCTGTATAAATGCAGTGACTGTCAGAAGATGGTTGAGTAGACAGCGAGATGACTGTATACAGTTTTAACAGCATGACGAGCTTAGTGGATGCTGTGATTTCATCACAGTGGAGAAGATTGGACCGACGGTTTTGAAGCTTGACAAGAACTTTGCTTTGACTCATATGGACATGTACATTTGATATGTAGTTCAAATTAAATTGTCTTCATATGTAGACTATGAAATTAACTTTATCTATGTTCATGTGAAGTCAGTTGTTATAAAATTTTAAGTTAAGTTCTTCTGCACATGTATTAACATAATATGTAATTGAAATAGTTTTGTTTTTATCATAATTGTACATATTTGTAATGTTCAATAAAAACACATATGATGCTTTTCAACTTTTTATTTTTCTCATACAATACTTGGATATAATACATAATAAAACAATGCTTGGATATAATACATAATAAAACAATAGTTGAATATAATACATCATAACACAATTCTTGAATATAATACATAATAATACAAAATTAACTATAATACCCAATATATGATATATGGTTTACGGGTCAATTAAAACCGTGTCAGGAACCTTACGACTTTATATGTTGCAAAGCAAGACATATATTACACAACGCTTAAGTTAATAAAATATTACAACATTTATAAAGTCTTTATTATAAAGTTTAGTCAAATAAGTCTATTTTTCTGCATCTGTTTCACTCTGTTCACTGTCCATGCCACTTTTGTTGTCACTGCTACCATCCTCCTCCTCCTCCATATCTAGTATCTCTTCAAAGAATGCATTGTTTTTCCTTATAGCCGCCTTTAATGCCTTTGAATACTTATAATGTTTTTCATCAACAAAGTAATTAAAGTCCTCTAAAATCTTTTGATAATGTTTGCTTTGTTGTAGACGCTGGGTATAGTTGAACAGTCTCATAAACAGTTGTTTTAGTCCATGCCTATAAATGGGTCGAAGGTCATAACTTGCTATTTCACGCGCATCTTCAAGTCCTTGTTCTTCATATTCTGTAACCTTTTCTTGAAATATGTTATCATAGTCATCGTAGACGTCTTGAACTATATCATGCCAAACAGAGTCTATTTCTGACTCACTTTCAGAGTCTGTTTCTGACTCACTTTCAGAACTCCTTTCATCAGCATCCTCACCACACTGCTCCATATGTTTGAGCAGCTTCTTCGCTGTTGTACAATGCACCACATTCTGTACAAGCATGTGCATTCTTTTCAGCTATGTTGACGCTTTGACTTTCCATTGAAGAATCATCTAAAGTTTCCGTGAAAGGTAGTTTTACAGGGTTTTCCATATCCGATTCTTCATCCACTTCTGAAGCGTGAGCAACCTTTAAGTGTCTTTTAAGACTTTGCGGCCAATTGTAAGATTTCGAACAAATGTTGCATTTATACATCCTTTCGGTTCAACCTACACTATTCAAAGGATGAGAAAGTCTTTAAACATAGCTTTATATACAACATGTTGAACATGTTGAACAACATGTTGAACAACAACATCTTGAACATGTTGAACAACTTGTTGAACATGTTGAACATGTTGAACATGTTGAACATGTTGAACAATTTGTTGAACAATACCACGACGTAATATCTTTCAAAAATTATTCGAACACGTGTTTTGAATGGGCTTGCCATTCGAACACGTCTTTAAAATGGGCTTGCCATTCGAACACGTCTTTAAAATGGGCTTGCCATTCGAACACGTCTTTAAAATGGGCTTGCCATTCGAACACGTCTTTTGAATGGGCGCAGTTTTCCTACATACCTATCCACATTTTCACTTCCCATTTTCCAACAATCAACCAACCAACCAAGTGGTAGAATCGTCTGAAACGTGTAAAAAACTAAATTTGTTAAAGTTGGTTTAGAACCCTGATTTTGACCTTACTTCACCATGGTAAAATGTTCAAACTTATTTTATACATCATATGTTGTCAAAAAAAAAAAAAAATGTTCAAGTTGGTCTAGAACCCTTATTTTTACCCTACTACACTTAGGTTAAATGTTCAAACTTATTTTATACATCATATTTTGTCAAAAAACAAAATTTGTTAAAATTGGTCTAGAACCACCATTTTTCCACTACTATGACTTTAGAACATTCAAATAAGTAGCATGCTAAAATGTTCAAACTTATTTTATATATCATATGGTGTTAAAAACTAAATTTGTTAAAGTTGGTCTAGAACCCTTATTTTTACCCTACTACACCATGGTAAAATGTTTAAACTTATTTTATACATCATATTTTGTCAAAAAACTAAATTTGTTAAAGTTGGTCTAGAACCACCATTTTTCCACTACTATAACTTTAGAACATTTAAATAAGTAGCATGCTAAAATGTTCAAACTTATTTTATATATTATATGTTATAAAAACCTACATTTGTTAAATGTGCTTTAGAAGTGTCATTTTCCAACTACTATAACATAAAACATAGAGTTGTGGAAAATCCCATTCCTTCTCAAATTTATTGATCGTTCCCACGCTCTGAATTAGTGCACTCTGAAATTTATTGATCGTTCCCACGGTCTGGGCCTTTGATGTTTTCAAATTTATCGATCGTTCCCACGGTCTAGGCCTTTGATGTTTTCAAATTTATCGATCGTTCCCACGGTCTGAACGAGTGCACTCTGAAATTTTATCGATCGGTTTCCTCCACACTTTGAACGAGTGCACTCTAAAAATTTATTGATCGGTTTCCCCACACTCTGTACACGTGTACTTATTCCTATGCTGTGTGGTTAGAACCATTGAAATATGACTAATTAAATATTATCATAATAATAGTGAAAATAGACATAGAAATATAGCCATTATGTTAAAAAAACAGTCACAGTCACATAATGTCACAGAGTCACATGATGTCACAGTCACATGTTGTCACATAATGTCACAAAGTCATAAAAGTGAACAAAAAACCAAAAAAAGTTTGCCCCGATGTGGCATCGATCCCGGGACTCTCACGTTGCTAGCCGTTTGCTCTGCCAAGTGAGCTATCGCGGCTTGACTGTTGAACGATCTGATAATGAAATACATACTTGAAACTAATTATGTTCACATAGCAATTACATAGTCATATAGCTATATGACTATATCCGATACATGCCATGTCTTGGTCCGGGGGGGGGGTCCGATACATGTCATGTCTTGGTCCTGGGGGGGGGGGTTCCGATACATGTCATGTCTTGGTCCTGGGGGGGGGTCCGATTCATGTCATGTCCTGGTCCTGGGGGGTCCGATTCGTGTCATGTCTTGATCCTGGGGGGGGGGGGGGTTCGATTCATGTCATGTCTTGATCCTGGTGGTGGGGGGGGGGGGGGTCTTCTAAGATTGAGGACCCGGGGGGGGTGTTCTAAGATTGAGGACCCATGATATGAAAGTGATGCCCGAGGGCGGGTTCGATCCACTGACCTTCACATAATGGGTCTGCTTACGGGTCCTCTGCTCTACCAACTGAGCCATTCAGGCCAGAAGGTTAATCAGCAGGAAAATATTCCTCATATGCGGTTGGAATCACATCACACATGATTGACAGGTCATGTGACCAACGATGATTTACAGGTCACGTGACTAATGACGTCATGATGATTGACAGGCGACTTAGGGTTATCCTGCTTAGAACTGTCTTAATATGCCATAACATCATGATGACGTCATGATAACGTCATGATAACGTCATGATGACGTCATTATAACGTCATGATGACGTCATTATAACGTCATGATGATGACGTCATTATAATGTCATGATGACGTCATTATAACGTCGTGATGATGACGTCATTATAACGTCCTGATGACGTCATTATAACGTCATCATGATGACGTATTATAACGTCATGATGACGTCATCATGACGTCATTGAACGGGCGCGCGCTCTTTCGATTACCTGTTTCAAAATACCCATGCGAATTCGAAAACAATCACGTCACTGTTTTCGGAGCCCCATGGGGCTCCGAAAACACCTCGTGACGTCATTATGACGTCACTTCCTGTTTTCGGAGCCACACTTTTATCCTGCTGAAAATCCCATTCCTTCTCAAATTTATTGATCGTTCCCACGCTCTGAACGAGTGCACTCTAAAATTTATCGATCGGTTTTCCCCCAAACTCTGTACGAGTGCACTCTGAAATTTATCGATCGGGTTTTCCCACAGTGACGTCATTATGACGTCACTGTTTTCGGAGCCCCATGGGGCTCCGAAAACACCTCCTGACGTCATTATGACGTCACTTCCTGTTTTCGGAGCCCCACTTCTCCCCTACTTCCCATAAAATCTTATTTTCTCAGCTAATGTACTGTAGTTTGCAGTTGATCTCGTAAATCGCCTCTCCGAAGCCTTCTCGGATGGGACATTTCCACGAGACACTGGCGGTCACTGCAGCGGCTTACCGTTAAATAAACATGATAATGACATATATGTTTAATCTTGTTTGATGAACGCAATCACTTTCACCAACGTTATGTCGACATCTTTTATGTAACGTTGAATACATTTGGAATAAACAAAGCTGACTAGACGTTGGTATTTTGTCGCAACCCCCAGAGCCACTTTCTTCCACTTCTTTGGTTTAAGAAAAAGAGGAGCACGTTTTATTTATTTCTCTGGAGTTCGTAATAGACACGTGTTGATATCGGAAAGTTGGCGTAGTTTTGGTATCGGAGCAACAGACGAATAGCAACGGACGCCACGTGACGTCATTATGACACTTCCTGTTTTCGGAGCCACACTTTTATCCTGCTGAAAATCCCATTCCTTCTCAAATTTATTGATCGTTCCCACGCTCTGAACGAGTGCACTCTAAAATTTATCGATCGGTTTTCCCCCACACTCTGTACGAGTGCACTCTGAAATTTATCGATCGGGTTTTCCCCACAGTGACGTCATTATGACGTCACTGTTTTCGGGGCTCCGAAAACACCTCCTGACGTCATTATGACGTCACTTCCTGTTTTCGGAGCCCCACTTCTCCCCTACTATGGGATCCTCCATAGGTACACAAGTAACTCTAGTTAGGATAAACCATTCCTTCCTGCAAATTGCCCTATTAAAAATTAGAAGCCCATTTTGCTAGCGAAATTGTAAACACTTGACAGAAATTAAAACGCAAAAATACTTCCTTCAATGGCTTATTTCTTGAATAATATCGTGCAAACAACACAGCTTGAATACGTTTTATAATTGGAGATCGCACAAAGCTGAGCAACTGTGTGTTCTGTGCTGTGCTTTAAAGCTCCGTATATACTTGCAAAAATACACTTTTTTTCCCATGGTGTTTTAAACAAGAAAAAGAAATCGAAGGCGAAATTAGAAAGTGTCATGTACACGTTCATATCCAGTTCTAAGTTCTAAGTCCCAAGTTTCGTGGCCCCAGGGCCCGCAGTGCCAATGGAGGAGATGACATAGGAAATCCGATCATTGTCAAGAAAAAAGAAAGATACCAACGGCTGCTCGCACAAATTCATTCACTCCTTGCAAGCCAAATGCTTCACAAATGTTAATGAGTTCTGTGTTCCTATCATAATAGAAATTTTTCCCGGGGCTCTTCTAAGTTTATGTTCTCTAAACTGTGACTCTGGTGGGGTGGTGGTTTGGGGAGGGGGGGATGGAGGGGGGGGGGAGTTTGCTACATATGTCCCAGTAACTATCCGTGCCTGATTACGAGTATAGGTTTATTAATTCCAGCCCACCCACTTCCCCCTCCCCCTCCCCCCTCCCCCCGCCCCTAGGTTAGTCAACTCGCCTGAGTAAGAAGATTGGTTTTCTTCTCTACCAGCCTAATAAAAGAAAAGAAACTCACTTAGACAACATACCACTAGTTTTATTTTAATTTTCCTTAATAATCAATCATCAGATAATCGTAATAGCAGTTAGATTAATGTCAGTTATTTTTTTTTTCAATCATAATGAAGGGATGCCAGTGATCTTTTCACCAACAAACATTGCGGTACCAACCGATTTTAACAATGGCTGAGAAAATGGAGATATTTATTTAGAATATGGAGAACGTTCGTAAAATATTCATAATATAATGTGAAATAGGAAAGTGTCTTATTTCTGAGTTTTCATAAATACATTGCCTTTTAATTCTGTAGTTTTTCTGAGTCAAAGCTTCTAAAATTTCTAATCGTGTTTTGTGCCAAAATATCACAAAAATCTATCTATTTAAAGGCATGTTGTGTTATATCAAAATATAATTCAGTCATATATCATTAGTTTGAATAACTTTGTGAATTTCACTCCACCATGACATTCTATATATATATATTTGTTTATTGTTTTCACAAAGTGGCTTTCATACCCGGAGATAGGGGCTTCATTGGTGTAAAAAATTTGTTACCATGCGCGTGAATGTCCGCGTCTGACCTCAAAATTAGCCCCTTTCTCCTTGTTTTTCATTCTTTTTTTTTGTCTACACGCAAGGTAACAAAAATGAATGCATGTGGCTGCCTCCCCTAGTCCCCACCCCCACCCACGGGCTTCCACATAAGGCAGTTTATTCGACAGGATGACCTCGATATTTATCCGTTTTCTTCACAAACCCTCTCTCTATCAAGCTATAAGCCATGTCTATGAAAGACTTGCGCACCTCGATGGGTTGTACACCAAGCACGCTCTTCATTCTCTCATTGTTGACGTAACACACAGAGCCAAGGAGTGGATACATCATAGCGGCCGTCTTATCGAACCATCCGGCGATCCAGATCAACCAGTTAGGGGCATTTCTCACTGGTATTTTATACCCCTGTGGTGTGAATTCCTCGCTGAGTATCTGTGCGACTTCTTTGAACCACACAGTTTGGGAGTAAGCGCAATGGCGGTGCCCCGCAGCATCGGGCAAGGTCATCGCTTGCACATGCGCAGTTGCCACGTCACGTACATCTACCACCTGCAGGCCAAGCTGTGGCAGCATGGGCATCTCACCGTTGAGTAAACGCTTTACTATGTCAATACTTGTACCGTACCCACCGCAAAGAACCGGGCCGATTACTAAGACAGGATTAACAACAGACAGCTCAAACTTCTCGCTTTCTTCCGTAATAGATTCCACAAAATCCCAAGCAGCTTTCTCCGCCAAGGTTTTACTTTTACAATAAGCATCCAGATCTTTCTTCTCTGGGTTAGTCCAGTCTTTCTCGCTGTACGTCCTACCTCCTTTTCCAATAGCTCCGTCTGTAGAAATAAACATAACAGAATAATGAATTTATGTAAACACATAATAAATATAGGAAATAAAGGCATATGATTTAAATTAATCTGAAAAATATTCAATACTGGCAAGACGCCAGGACTAAAACTGTTACACATAAATGCCAGTTTACGAGTCCATCACGAGTAAGTTTTAATTTATATACCAAATAAATGGGCCTTTAGTAGTAGGGAAATGGTGGAACTGGAACAGGAAGTGACGTCATCAGACCCCTCCCCCCTAGGGGTCGACTGTCAGAGGTGAGGACCCCCCTAGGGGTCGACTGTCAGAGGTGGGGACCCCCCTAGGGGTCGACTGTCAGAGTTGAGGACCCCCCCCCCTAGGGGTAAACTGTCACCGGTAAGAAAATGTGAGGACCCCCCCAGGGGTCGACTGTCACCGGTAAGAAATTGTGAAGACCCCCCTAGGGGTCGACTGTCAGAGGTGAGGACCCCCCCCCCCCTAGGGGTCGACTGTCAGAGGTGAGGACCCCCCACCCCCAGGGCTAAGAAAATTTTGCGATTTCAGCATAGTTATCCTTTTCAGACGATTCTAAGCAACTTCAGTTTTGAGGACCCCCCCCCCCCCTGGGCTACGAAAATTTTGCGATTTCAGCATAGTTATATGTTTCAGACGATTCTGAATAACTTCGGTTTTGATGACCCCCCCTAGGGCTAAGAAAATTTGAGGACCCCCCAGGGCTAAGAAAATTTGAGGACCCCCCCCCCCCCCTAGGGGTAAGACAATTTGGTGATTCAGCATAGTTATATGTTTCAGGCCATTCTGAGCAACTTTGGTTTGTAGACATTTTACAATTTGACGAAGTCTGAGTGGTATAAAAGGGGCTGTATGAGAACCTATTTCAAGCATCATTTCAAGCAATTGATGTGACAGCAACAATGGCTGATAGTTCAGACTCACGAGTCTTTTGCCATGAGTGTTATGCAACATTTCCATCAGTTGAATTGTTGGAGTCGCATACATGCGCTGAAAATGAGATGACAACTGTTGTGAAACGTGCTATTGAAGAGCTTGATCGACAGAATGAAGCAAAGAGACGAAAGATGGAGCAAGATGGCATTTTCATACCGAGTTCAGTTCTCTGCCATGGATGCAATGTAATATTTCCCTCAATGGATGTGTGTGATGTGCATACATGCACTCCACCTCAGGAAGAACAAACTGTAAAGAGGCGAAAGACGGGGCAAGTAGGGAAAGGCAGAAGGATTAGTCTTGGTGAAAACGCACAGGAGAAACGCTTTGAGCCCGACAATGGAACGGATTTACTGCTTGAAATGCGACAGCAAGAGAACCGTATCAAGACACATTTGCTGGAGACTTTAGAACATGGAATGAAATGGTACATTGTAGTGCATGCTCGCTTCAAGAAAATGACACCAAATGCAGGAGGTATCATGATAGAACAATTGGATAATGCATTTATCAGCAGTCCAACGTATGCAGCGTACAATCCAGCGGATATTGATCAGGACTTACCAACAGCCTATAAAGAATTGTTTACACAGTTTGATGAACATGAGCGACAAGGTTCTGGCTGGTTTCTGGATAATATACTGTACATTGAAGTACATACAGCTACGTTAGCACCTCTGGAAGCGAACAGTTTTATCCCGCTGCCGAAGAAAGTGAAGAATACGAAGGGTGTGTTAAACATTAAGAATCATGACAATAAGTGCTTCTTATGGTCAGTATTGGCTCATCTCTACCCTCATAACGCCAACCCCTATCGCGTGAATCATTACAAGCCATTTGAGAAGGAATTGAAGGTAGAGGGCATGACATTTCCGACACCTATTACGGACATTCCAAAATTTGAAAAGGAGAATGATGTGTCTATCAACGTGTTTGGATATGAACATGATGTAGTTGTTCCAATACAACTTAGTCGAAACGTCAGTGCAAGAGAAATTAATTTACTTATGATTAGCAATGGTAATAAACGGCATTACTGTCTCATCAAGAATTTCAGCAGACTTATGGCTTATCGATCAAAGCATCAGAATGCGGCATTTTATTGTTTCAACTGTCTTCACGGGTTTATACGACAAGATCTTTTAGATGAACATCGTGAAGTCTGTGGCAAGCATGGAGCGCAACGTTTATCATTTCCCAAGGAACCTTTCATCAAGTTTAAGAATGTGGCTAAACAACAGCGAGCACCGTTTGTAATTTATGCAGACTTTGAATGTTTCACGAAAAAGCATGAAGGAGACAAGTATCAACATCATCGTCCAAACAGCTTTGCCTATGTGGTTGTCAGTCAATATGAAACACGCGCACCAGTCGTGTATCGAGGAGACAATGCTGTAAAAGTCTTTTTAGACCATATGGTCAACGAGCGTGACCGTATTGTGCGTGGTTTAGAGCTGCCGGTAGATATGGTTATGACTCATGAGGATCAAGAGAATTTTAAGAACGCCATCGATTGCTACATTTGTCATGAGCCTCTAGGAGCAGATCGTGTGAGAGATCATGATCATATCAATGGTAAATATCGCGGAGCAGCACATAATGAATGCAACTTACAATTTCGACTTAGAAAGGATAAGCAGGGGGATAAAGATTCTTTTATCATTTACTGTGTTTTTCCACAATTTGCGAGGCTATGACAGTCACCTGATCATGGACGAAATTGGAAAGTTTAAAAATGAAACGATTACAGTCATTCCCAACACCATTGAGAAATATATTGCATTCACCATGAGCAATCTAAAATTTACTGACAGCTTTCAGTTTATGAGTACCTCTCTACAGAAGTTAGTATCCAACCTTGCGGCAGAAGGGAAAGACAATTTCTACAACGTGTCACATTCACGATAGTGACCAACAAGATTTACTGCTGAGAAAGGGAGTGTACCCCTATGATTACGTGGATGAGTCATCCAAGTTTGTTGAAACACAACTGCCGTCCAAGGACAAGTTTTACAGTCTGCTCAGTGAAGAAGACATCAGCGACGAGGATTATGCGCATGCGCAGAAGGTGTGGAATACATTCAAGTGTACCACATTCGGTGAATACCATGACCTGTACCTGAAATCAGATGTGCTGCTGCTGGCTGACGTGTTTGAAAACTTTCGTCAAGTATGCCTTAACACATATGAATTGGGTCCTGCCCATTATAATACAGCACCAGGACTGTCGTGGGATGCTATGCTAAAAGCGACGAAGGTGAAGTTGGAATTAATCACTGACATTGATATGTACCAAATGGTTGAACAAGACCTACGTGGAGGAATATCTGTGATCACGCACAAGTACGCGAAAGCAAATAATCCCTACGTGTCAAATTACAATTCTGAGATGCCAAACAACTACCTGATGTACCTAGACGCAAACAACCTGTATGGCTGGGCCATGTCGCAAAGCATGCCGCGGCGTGGATTTATGTGGGTGAGCGAGCCTGAATCCCTCGACTTCATGGATGTGACTGAAGATGACGACATTGGATACATTTTAGAAGTGGATTTAGAATACCCACATTCAATCCATAATCGTCATAATCACTACCCAGTGGCTCCAGAACGGAAATGCGTCAAAGTTACGGAAATATCTAAACATGAAAGGCAAACCTGGTGAAAAACTCATACCTAACCTATACAACAAGAAGAAATATGTGCTTCATTATAGGAATTTGCAGCAGTACGTCTAGACCACTGGGGTTGAAAGTTACCAAAGTGCACCGTGCTATTATGTTTGAACAGAGCAAATGGTTGGAGAAATACATTACCTTGAACACGGAAAAGAGAAAATTGGCCCAGAACCCATTTGAGAAAGACTTCTTCAAACTCATGAATAATTCTGTGTTTGGCAAAACCATGGAAAATGTGAGAAAGTGAATCAATGTCGAACTTGTTCACAAAGAAAAGCGGTTCAAGAAACTCGTGACCAAACCTTCTTTCCACAAATTTAAAATTTTCAACGAAGATTTGACCGCCGTACATTTACGCAAAGTGGATTTGCCTCGTGATAAGCCCATTCAAGTTGGTTGCACCATTCTCGATCTCAGCAAAGTGCTTATGTTCAACTTTCATTACAATTACATCATGGCCAAATATCCCAATGCCAAGTTGTTGTTCAGCGACACCGACAGTCTATGCTATGACATAGAAACGGAAGATATCTACAAAGATATGCAGCAAGATGCTGACCTGTTTGACACAAGTGACTATCCGTCAGATCATTACTTACATTCCAACGTGAACAAAAAAGTGCTTGGAAAAATGAAGGATGAGACGGCGGACATCCCCATTGAAGAATTTGTTGGACTCAGACCGAAAATGTACAGTTTGATGTATGGCGGGAAAGAAAAACATACGGCCAAAGGCATCACTCGAGCTTGTCAAAGACGTATGCAACATGTGCAGTACAGAGACAGTTTATTCAACAAAACTCAAACCATGGCTACAGGACACATTATTCGAAGTCATGACCACCAGCTTTTTTCGGAGAAGTTGAAGAAAGTGGCCCTCTCTCCATATGATGACAAGCGGTACGTGCTGAATGATGGCTATTCCACCTTGGCGCATGGACATTACAAAGCAACGTTATAAAAGGGGGAGGTCCTTCAACGTAAGAGTTATTTGAGGTGTGGACATTGAAGCGTGAAAATGGAACGTGAAAGTCGTAAAAGATCTTCAACTGATATGGATACTCTTGCAGATACAGTCAAAGACTTAAAAGTGAAAAATCCTACCACCACCATCAAGAAATTGAAAGTGGAGACGACGGCGACGACAGCACCAACACCACAGTCGTGGGATGGAATGCTTTCTCTAGGAAATGGAAAGTATATCAGGATTATGAAACAGAGCAATGAAGGAGTGGTAAACATTCGCAAGTACCTGAGAGATGAGGGGACTGGAAGAAACCGTCCTACGAAAAAGGGAATTTTGCTGACAATACCTGAATGGAAAATGCTGAAGAAGCAAGTGAAAGAAGTGGATAAAAGGCTTCGCAGACAAGAAGACAGCGCATAACAAGGTGAAAAATCATGAATGCATACATGTTTAAGAATGGTGCTTACCTTACTGTAAATGAGAGGAATGAAATCATAATAGGTTCTCGAACAAGTTATCATCGGTTTAAACCAGAAGTGTGGAAAGACTTTAAAAATATACCGCTTGAATCTGGGTTTGAACGCAGACTTGAAAATAAAGTGGAAGTGTTTGTGACTGAACATGATTCTAACATACGCGTGACATTTTGGAGAAATCTTTTACAGGATTATCCAGCAGATTATAAGGGAGTTGTGCCAGATACACCATATACAGATATGATTCACTTTGATATCAAGAATTGGCGCGCAGTCTTACGATTCATAGAAGTTATACAACATCCACTGTTTGACCTCATCCGAGCATAAAAAGATCTTTGCAGAGAAGACAGCTCATAGTTGATCTGACTGTTGAACGAGATGGAAGACTTTTTATCGGAATATGAACCAATTACACGTGGATTCTCATATCTGAGAAACTTATGTGATGACATTGTGTTAAGACATTTTGGAAAGTATATCATTCTATCACTTGACGAACAATCCGTGTTGAAAGACCATCTAGAGAAGTTGAGGATACCTGGCTTTCTTCTAAAACTCTCAGAGGATTTAGAAGTGCGTGTGACTGAGAACTCTCTAGACGTGTTTGTACGATTTCGTCAGTATGACGAGCTTGCAGAACGATACGACTACATCACCCTCAACACAGTGGAATGGTACGCTCTGTTACAAGCATTTGATTGGAAAGAACCTGACGCTTGAATTCAAAGAGGAAGGAGTGCAACTCATGCGGGGCACCAAGTCCATTGAGCTAACACATCCCATGTGTGTTATGGTGATGGACATTGATATAAATGATCATGAATATGAACTGAAACTGTCTGAACACGAAGATGTTAAAATGATAAAGTTTGGTAATGGACAGTGCTATGGTAGTTTTCATAGCATTTGCAAACGTGGATGTAATGTCTATGATACATATATTAATTTAGATTGGTATGAATGGCATTTGTTTATCGATGTATTGGATGGGTTTGTAAAATAAGTGTTTTGAAATGTAACTAATTCCTCATGCTATGTTTTGAATAAAGAAGAATGTAAAATAATGTATAACACAATAAAAAGAAAACTTTATAGAACTGCCTTGTTTTTATTCATAATAAATGAACATTGACAATTACCACAACTAATACACCATGAATAAAATAATGTCTATATACAAAATCCTTTACCTATTATGAATGACATTTACCACACCTTAACTAATACAACATAGTGATCTATATACATCAATAAAATAATGGTTTATAATGTCTATATACAAAATCTTTAACTACAAAATCACCATCACTTCTTCTTAATACATCAATGATTTCAAAAGGACTACGTCCTCGAGCTCTTTGAATTATATAATACACAGAATAAAATCCACATGAAGATGATATCGGTGTTTGTAATGGAACTGAATTATACATGAAATTAAACTTTAAAAACTTATTCAAACGACTGACTGTCTATAGGTAAAAGCCCATAAGAATCAAAATATCCTACAGGGTCTTTGTCATAATATACTGCCACCCAATGCTCTCCTGGCTCATCATGATCGTCTGTGTTGATGACATAGGCACCACGTTGTAAAGATGGTAACTGATCCATGGACAACACACCTTGAAACAAGTCTTTGGTCGTGGCATCATGGGATAGGATGGCTTCTATCTGCTTCGTGTTCATGACTGGTAGTCGAATTGAATGCTACGATTTGCACTTATTTCAACAATTTTATCAAATTCAGCATACACTATAACATTGACTGTATTTTGCAAGGCACCAGCAAAATTCATTTCTAGTCGCAAATTCCCATGCTTGATAAGGGCATAATGATCATCACCATCATAATCAGGTGTTAAGTCAAACGAAAATAAAGCATAACCTCTAGGCCAATCTTCCCGTTTTATAATGGAACTTTTCTCACCATTCAATCTATTGAAAGATTTGTAAAGCGTTTCAAAAGCATCAAGATATTTGCTTCGATTTATATCAAGTTTGAGAGGTTTGGATAGGACTGGTTCACCATCCGTGTAAAGTTGCATATAGTTCAGAAGAAAATGATCAAAATTGTATGGATTTCTCATTACTGTTCCAGCAAAGGCTTCATTATGAACCAGTCCAATGACAATACGTTTGGGTAATTGGCCTAAAAATATGTTATCTTTCACAAAGATTGAAATCCAGCTGGAATAGCTAACACTTTACACTCTTTTCTAGTAATAATAAACTTAGCAGGACTTTTCATCAATGCATCCGCATGTCCTAACTGAATACCTGGACTAACCCTCACTTTGCGAATGGTTAAAAACGCATCTCTCATTTCTACTTTATAACCATTATTTGCAGCCATTAATACATATTCATCTTTTTGTCTATGTAAACGTAATTTCATACTAATACCATTTGGAAGATAGCGTTCTTGCTCAAACAAATCTACCCTTAAACCGCCTGTAAGCGTAAACTCACGGCTTTGACGTGTGTACAAATAACGATTATGTAAACCATTATTTGCCTGCAGAGCTACCTCGCCACCATCAACATTTACATGAAAACCTGCTATATATCTTTCATGATTAGCTCTTTTCACCTCATGACTATTCATTGACCCGGCAGTATCTTTATAGATGAGAAGCAGAGAGCGCTCAGAATTGAGACTTTCTTCCGAGTCATGAATGAGATGGTATATGATACTGGTATAACCGTGGGTATTGTTACTATGCGATACCAAACGATCATTTAGAAACAATTCAATATTGGACCATAACCCATTAAACAAATCATTGATACATGATACATTATCATCAACATCGCATGGTGTTCCATCAGCTTTTACAATGCGACATACAATATGAAGTCTACTGTTCTTTAAATCTAGATATTCTTCTGTACTCGCAGGAATGTAGAATTCTATTGGAGTGCCCTCTCTAATGGTAGTGAGTGGTTGATAGTCGACATTATAACTTTTTTCTACAGCAGTTTGCGTTGGTGGTACGTGAAACCATTCTAATGGAGAAAGGCTACATTCACAAGAATTATTATGAATTAAAGACATGTTTAAAAAATATCTTTCTTATATTTTGTTGATGTTATCCGTTTGGCTGCCTTTCGCCTTCTGACAGGTTTTGCAGGTTGTGCTCTCTTTTGTCCTCCTAACACATCACCAATCACACGTTGTGCTACTCGGCCTGTAACATCTTTCGCGACATCTTTCGCAGCCTTTTTAAGATGTGGTGCAACGATTTTAGCCCCTGCCTTAAGCAGTGGAATAGCTTTGCGAGCCAATGATCCTAATATTGAACCAATACCATCTCCATATTGTATTCGTGCTCCTTTAAATCCTGGTAATTCTCCGCCCACTTGACGAAGAAAATGGTTGCGATATGCTGACGGATCGTGTCTATATGCTTTCATAATGCTTTTGGTCGAAAATGAAGTTTGCATATCACTTTCCCAGTTTGAAATGACACATTATAACCTGTGTCATCCTTAATATTCATTTCTATTGTGTCAAATTTGGATGTGTTTACAGTGACGTAATGAGGTTCTTCATAAGTTTTCATAATAATATCACCATCATACCCTTCAATGGGAACAGAACGTAGCAAAGGAACATAATAATCTCCAACTACTTGTGGCTCACAAATACTACAATACACATAAAGTGTATAAAATCCATGTTTCACATCGGATTGATGTTCAGCAGGACCGGATTCTCTATACCATCTACCTGGTTTAAATCCTAAAATCTCAGCTAATCCAGTAGAAAAGACAATGTCATATTCCTCTTTTAAAATAAGAGAAACTTTTCGACTAATTTTATCATACTTTAACCTAATAGGGTTTGCATTAATAGATTTTTGTAATTCTGCATTTATTGCAGTACATATTTCAGGTATGGTTCTGTAGCAACCATATGGAATATAAACTGGATAAAATACATCTGATGATGATGATCGATAATGCAGAGTATAGTCTATTCCTGGCCTCATTGTCGTCCATGTGTGTGGGTTTTGAATTTCAGCTAAGGCTACTTCATATTTTCTGTTCAAATATATTGTACCAGGTAAACGAATTTGATAATTAGACGCTTTATTAGTAGAATAATAGTTCAAACTAGCATTGCTGGGCAAAGTGACGTAAAAACTTGTTGACTCCATGATGACTAAATCGTTTATGTGATGTAGATAGACTGAATGTGTATATACATTATGTCTGGCGCACGTCGTCTTCACTGTCTCCATGATCTATATTACTGTCTCCATGATCTATATTACTGTCTACTACTTCTCCTTGACAACAAGCGCTTACACACCTAATTTTTACAGGAATAGTATTTTTATTTTCATTGTCTTTACAGCAACACCATAACTGTTTAAACCATGTTAAAAAGTTTCCCATCCTTCTGGAAACAACCTTTCTTGACGCTGTTTTATCTCTTTTGCAATATCTTCACGAGTTGTCTTTTTTCCAAAAACAGCTTTTGGGATATTAGCGTCTACAATTTCCTCAATAAACTGCTTCCATCCCTGCGGCGGTTGTCGTCGTTCTTTTCTTCTTGTAGCAACCAATGCTTCTTTCAACAAATCAATACTGTTGGAATTCTCAATTACATCTACAGTTTTCAATACAAGTTCATTTTTATCTGTCCATCTCGTACCATGTTTCTTCAGTTCTACCAAAAGTTGTGTTAGTTTTCCATGATATATAGGTTGAAAATAGCTTAGAAACTGTTGCGACTTTTCTGATTTTGCTGTACCAGATGATGTGACAGACTTTTGTCGTTGTTGTTGTGATTGAATTGTTCGTAAATGACGACCAAGAAGTTGAGACATTGCCTTCTCACGAATTCGTTTCCCACGTAAAAGTTTATTCACTTTCGATTTGATTTCACCATCTTTTCCCTTCTTTTCCAACAACATTTTATATTCATATTCAGGAATGAGGACCATTTTCAAAGTATGTTTCATTTTAGCAGCAACTGAGCTAACAAAGGTAATGCAAATTTAGCAATAGCTCCAAGGAATCCTCCTTTCTGATTAACCAACTTCTTTTTTCTTTGAAGTGATATCTTCTTATCTGCTAGAGTGCCAAGGGTATGACGCTCACGCTTGAATTGCTTATACCTTTTTCAGCTTAAGGGTAAATGTCTTCGCAATATATTCAAACAAATTTCAAACAAGCTAGTTAATTCCTCCTTAGTAGCTTGCTCTAACAAGTATTTACGTCGTTTAGGCCCACTGCGTGCGAGCAAATGAAGAAAATGAACGCTTGAATACGTTTAGACATCTTGGCTGCGAATCGTTAAGTGACTTGGTTCTTGTTCATGCACTACTTTATCAACATATACGTAATGTGTATCTTTTGGTAGAATGACTGTACGAATACGTAGTTGATCATTTGTCTTCGGCTTCAAGTCAATGAATAAATAACCATGAGGTTTGCTCGTAGCATCTTAATAGGCTTCTATGAGAAAATGAGATTTTCCAGGATACATTTGTCGCGCTAATGTACTTATTTGTTGACTATCTCTAGGATTTTTAAACAGAATGATGTAATGTGTATTCAAACTAATATTTCGCATTTCTCTACCATGATGAAATAAATTATGCACAATAAAAATAATGCTGAGATTTTGATGGCTGCTGTCTACACTAAAGAGGCGTGTCATACGCTCATCACTATGACATTTAGTCATTAAGTCATCTATGATGAGTAAGTTTGGTTTTTTCGGGTTAAAGCGCTCTTCAATGTCGTCTGGAATGCCTTGGTAAAATTCTACATCTTTCATTCCCTTGTACAAAGGTTGATCTGCTGCATAGAGCCATAAAATGGTTTTTGGAGAGGGTTTAATTAAATTTTGTTCTAGAATTTCCTTCACCAGAGAAGTTTTACCACTGCCTGTAGGTCCAGAGACCAAACATGTGAATGGATGCTTCATTTCTGAATGTCTGTTTCTTTTACCCAACTGTTAAATTTCTTTGGCCAGCCTAACCACTTGACAAATAATTCTTTTACACCTCGTCTTTTTCGTGTTTTCAAGACCTGTTCAATTCTGTAGATGGATTCAATATCTTTTGTAACAGCTTGCAATTCTTCTTCATAGAAATGACCATCAATATCTTCGTCTAAAAAGTCTTTCACACGATACAAGTGTATTCCTTGCTTCTTATAACGATGTGTCATAATGAACACTTCTTGTGTCCATTTTATATGATAATCTCGTTGAAACGTATATTTCAAGTGAGAAATGCGAACATGTTGACCAATTTTAAATTTGTAAGGTTTTTTCTTCTTCTTTGGTTTCAATTTCAATTTGTCTACATACATATACTTCCACACTTTAGATTCATTTTCCTTTCGAATATCTGCAGGAGCATACTTATTAGGGAGAGAGCCATGTGGTCTATGGTTGTAATTGTATACCAATTCTTGAAGGATGTCTGCATACCGATAAGTTTGATTATGTAGAAAATATCGATACATCATTCCCTTTAGAGTACGAATGACTCTCTCAGCAAAGTTGGCTTTAGTTTCATTCTTTGTCGTATAAGCATGAATTCCCTCATTCTTCAAAAATGCTTTTACCCATCTATTTTTAAATTCAGTTCCTTTATCTGACCTTAGAGTTCGCGGTCTTCGACGTGTTTCATGAAAAATATTCTGGAAAGCTTGTATGACGCTGGTATGTGATTTGTTAGGTATTGGCTGCACCCACAAATATTTCGAAAACACATCAATGACAACTAATAAAAAGCGGGTGTCATCGTTATAAGAGGCTATGTTTCCCATGTCAGCCAAATCAATATCCCACATGTCATCAATACCGCGTGTAATGACATGTTGCCTTTTAAACCTTTATTTTACAGGTTGTAGTAAACTGAATGCATCTTGATTCTGTAACCATGTCTTCACTTTGGAATGAGTAATTGGTTGATCATGTTTTTTTAATATGTGATAAAGTTTGTAAGGACCAGCAAATGAACCGGGTTGACCAGGTTTAAAGTAAATATTGGTTAAGTATTCCTTCCACGTTGACATGTTAACACTAAATGAAAAGCACTTGTACACATACGCTACATTTTATTTCACCTCATACCTCAATGAACATATCTTACATTTTATTTCGTTGTCCAATAAACATATGCTACAGGTTTTTATAAATCGAGTATAGACACAATGGTGTGAATAATTGGCGTCCATTCATCTTCAATGCATACTAACCAACTACTTAATTCATCAAATGTTGTAGCATTTAACCCATACTTCTCACAACGTTTGTTGGCATTGTCTAACACTTTATCTAAATGAATATAATATTTAGCTTCATTCCAATATGCATAGACACTTGCGAATGGCAAGTATGTTCTTCACACTCTTCATTTTGACAAGCAGGACATAATAAACATGCAAATTTTTTTACAGCTAATAACATTTCTTCACAATATGTTTTTTGCACAATATACTGTTTCAATGTAATGTCCGCCATTATACTGCAATATACATTAACCACTCTCTCACTTCAACAAACAGTCTTGGATCAAATCGAGCAAAGTGAAATGCTGCTTCCACATCAAAATCCTCAGCTCCATCAATGTCACCACACTCTTTGATGAAATCCTCGCGTAAATTTGACAAGTTCAGCGCTAAATGAGCAAGTTCCCAATAGATGCTAAAGTGTTGTAGTTGTTGTTGAACAGACCCAAAACGTTCCAGTTCAGTTAACATGTAGTCCACATACTTCTCCTTAAACATGTTTCTACATCCATCCTACATGTTCATATGACACGTCTGCACACTATGACGGCTGGCGAGTAAATGATTTTCAAAAAGGTGATACCGTTACCGAACCGCACTTGATACAAAAGTTGTCTGGTTCACACATCTTACAATTGTACTTGTGACAGTGACAATCATAATCACTGGCATATCCACGAGCGCCGCAATATTCACACGTAAGTTCAAGCTGATTTTGCACGTTCATATTCTCCAATCGCACTTCAGCCAGTCTGTCCTTGGAAAGTTTTGATACCTTCATCCGATTATCCTTTAGCAGTTTGACAGGAGTTTTCTTCCCATGGCATTCCGTACATGGCAATAAGGTTGAGGTTATGCTATGAATTTCCTGAAGCAATGTCTCCCATTCACCGTCATTCATGTTGATGTAACGCGTATATTCTTTCCCTTCAAACAGCGATGTGAGCACAAAACTCACATAGCGCATGTTTTGGTATGAAATGACTTCAAGCCACTTCGTTTCTGTTAAGTACAGTTTGAAGCCAATGTTGCGTAATCTTGTCAAGTTCTGCAACACAATCTTCCACAAGGATGTGATAAAGCAAGCCATCTCTCTCCACGTGTGATGCGAAGAAATGGCCCAAATTCTCCATGCTCCACAGTAATGGTTAAGTTAGCACTAATTTTAAAGCTGCTTGTCTTCTCCATGGCTGCACAATGTAATGATGACTTTGAGTCCACTCCTTTTATCCCCAACTATCTGCTGAGTCAGCTCCCTTTTCAAACAACTTGCAAAGCTTTGAATTCACTTCAACTTGTCCATGGTTGAATCGAACAAGGTCTGATACATTCGTCGTCAATGGAACGTCATCATCATAATGTAAAATAATTCTATAAGCTACATCTAACATGAGTTCAGCTTCCCAAATTGTATTCGCGTGGATAAATGCCGATTCAATGTCATAGGTGTTTCCTGGTAAATTCAGGTCTTCACATTCCCTCAGAAATGAGTGGATGAAACGATCTCTTGGAATGGCCTTTCCAACAGCTTCCCAATGTAAATGCAAATTCTTCACTTGTAAAATGCAATCCCGTTCGAATTTAGGAAGTAATGAAAACACATAGTCAATATACTTTACTTTGAACACATCATCCATAGTCTCTGCACATCTGTCTAAAATGTACTAATACCTTTGAGGTCCGTTCTTTTATACCCAACCATCTGCTGAATCAAGCTTTTCAAACTTCTTGCAAAGCTTTGAATTCACTTCAACTCGTCCATGGTTGAACCGAACAAGGTCTGATACATTCGTCGTCAATGGAACATCATCATCATAAAGTAAAATGATTCTTGCAGCTACAACTAACATGAGCTCCACTGCCCAAATTGTATTCACGTTGATAAATGCTGAATCAATGTCATAAGTTGATATGATAAATGTTAAATCAATGTCAAAAGTTGATAGTATATGTAAATGTTCACAGTCACGTAGAAACGAGTGGATGAAAAAATCACTTGGAATAGTCTTTCCGACAGCTTCCCAATGCAGATGTAAATTCTTCACTTGCTGCATCCAATCCCATTCAAAAGTAGGAAGCTTTGAAAATACATAGTTAGTATAATTCACTTTGAAGACGTCGTCCATAGTCATACATCTGTCAAAAAGTAATGCTGACATTGTGAAGTATTTTCTCGTCACACAATCTCCACTTGTTGACTTGTTGACAGAATGTATTACTAGTTGACTAGTTGACATGTTTCACTCATGCTTTTATACTACTTCCATGTAATCAAAATATGGTGTGTAACTTGTTCCAAAATTGTTAAAATTGTTGACTCAGCAGAATTTTACTTGTGTATATGAATGTCTCACTTACAGTTGTACTGCTGTACAGCAGAGACATCTGACGGTGAAGTTAAATAGTATTCATCCGCGAAATAGCACAGGAAATAACTGAATCAAATGGCGAAATATTCATTGAAATCGACAAACTATAACTAAAGTTATCCCAATTTTTTTTTACAAAGTTAAAATGGTGGTAAAAATGCATACAGCCACCTGCACAACTAGCCGATGATCACTTTATAACAAAAGTTTACATAAACCCGAATAAAATGGTGAAATTTTAATTGAAATCGGTCAAGTATAACAAAAGTTATCCCAGTTTTAAGTTAAAATGGCTACATGCTATAAATATGTATACGGCCAGCTGCGCAAGTAGCCCAGGACTATTTTATAACAAAACTTTACATAACACTGAATCAAATGGTGAAATTTTCATACAAATCGGTCAACTATAACGAAAGTTATTACAATTTTAAGTAAGAGAGGAGGGGGGGTCCTCAAAACTGAAGTTGTTCAGAATCGTCTGAAACGGATAACTATGCTGAAATCGCAAAATTTCCTGAACCCTGGGGGGGGGGGGGGGGTCCTCAAAACTGAAGTTGCTTAGAATGGTCTGAAAAGGATTACTATGCTGAAATCGCAAAATTTTCTTAGCCCTGGGGGGGGGGGGGGTCCTCAAAACTGAAGTTGCTTAGAATGGTCTGAAAAGGATAACTATGCTGAAATCGCAAAATTTTCTTAGCCCTGGGGGGGGGGGGGGGTCCTCAAAACTGAAGTTGCTTAGAATGGTCTGAAAAGGATAACTATGCAGAAATCGCAAAATTTTCTTAGCTCTGGGGGGGGGGGGGGGGGGAGGTCCTCAAATTTTCTTACTGGTGACAGTCGACCCCTAGGAGGGGGGTCCTCACATTTTCTTACCGGTGACAGTCGACCCCTGGGGGGTCCTCAACTCTGACAGTCGACCCCTAGGGGGGAGGGGGGAGGGGGAGGGGGGAGGGGGGAGGGGTCTGATGACGTCACTTCCTGTTCCAGTTCCACCATTTCCCTACTACTGCCTTTCAGGAAACCGAGAATCCACTCTCCAAACAGACCAGAGAAGGTTCAGAGACACCGCTCAAAAGAACACGTGTCAAAAATTCGAAAAATAAAACACACAAAATCTAGTTATTTGGTGCTTATTTCAGAAAAAACAGGTCATTTTATGCCCAGATATATACCCTGTGACAAACGTTTATTCGGACATCGGTTGAAATGTGATCTGTTTTGCCTAATGAAGTCCCTACTACTTTTGAAGTCCCAACGGTGGTGCAGATTCAACCTTAACCTATAGTTATTGGGTCCTCTTGTATTTCACTATACATATATAGTGCAATCACGTCTAAAGTCTTCCCTGAAGTAAATTTCTATTCGTAAATATCTATATTTCATATACAGTTTGGCAAATAAGTTGTAGAAATGCCTTTGTTTACATTTCCACCATCTTGTATCGGACTTTCTCCGGAGAAAATTTCCGAGACAAAATCCATCTCTAGATAACGAGAAATTATCCAAAAGAACACTGTCGTTTTTTAGAGTCTTTCGGTTTTCTGTAACGATCCAAAAGAATGTACCCTTTAGGAATGGATTACTATTTTGAATTTAATCGTTGTTTATAACAATACATGTAACGTTTCCTAAAAAATCTCACAAAATTTAACATACAAATAAATCTTTCAAATGTTAATTTTTGCTCATAATTTTGGCACAGACTTAACAGAAGAAAGAGAAATGCAAACTGGCACAATACTTAAAAGCAATTTCATGGAGAATATGATAAAAGCACACCGAAAACCGCGGCGCAGGAACTCGTAACCACACATCGCTTGACGCATTTGGCCTGACGGATGGCTTTTAGGACGCGAAGGGTACCCTCCACTGAGGGTTTGATCAGCTCGTCCTCATGCTTAGGGTTTTGTCCTGGAAACGGGCTCGCTGTGTGCATGACGTAATCACATCCCTCGACCTGTGCAATTAAACGTCAAAGTTTTGTTACCTAAACAAGCACCACACACATGGCATACTTTTCATCGGTTGAACAACTTATTGGTCATTCTAAGATTTTCACACAATTTCAGACTCTTATAGGTGATAATATGACACTTTTTAAGGTTACGATTCTCATTTGTTGTAAATACTTTATTCAGAAGTCGGTCTAGTTCCACAACAAACTCACCGCTTCTGCCCAACCATCATCTTTCATCAAATCGGTCTCCACAAGTTCTATGGGATATCTAGCACCTGGACAGAGTTCCCTGTGTGATAAAAATCAAGTAAAAATGCATTAGGCAAATGTTCAAATAAATGAATAAACGTTGTTCTTTATGCTTTGAAATCAGACTCGGAGCCATAGTATTATTGTGGGAATACTCGGTGTAACACGCTATCTACCCCCCCCTCCCCTCTGTACAGCTCCCTCCCCCCCTCCCCCCGGTTAAGCTATACCAGGTTATCTTTCCCCCTCCCTAACTTTTTGCGTGTAAATGTATCTTTATAATATTTGTTCATGTAAATAAATGGGCTCAATTAAACTGTATAAAACTATCTTGAACTAATTAACACTAGACAAGCCTTTGGCTTGCAAGGGTTATATAAATTTGTCCGAGCAGCCGTTCGTCCTTTTTTTTCTTCTTGACATTTTTCCGATTTTTTGTATTTCTTCTTCTCTGACACTATGGGCCATAGGACCATGAAACTTGGGACTTGTGAAGAGCTTGATCTGAACGTGTGCATGTCACTTTTTATTTTCGTCTTCCATTTCGTTTTCTTTGTTAAAACGCCATGTGAAAAGACTGTGTTTTTGCAAGCAAATGAGGAGCGTTTAATGTACAGTACAGAACACCACACAGTTGCTCAGCTTTGTGCGAGCTCTCGCAGCGTAAATAGATAACACAGCGTATGCCTGATCAGTCAATCAAACCTTAAGTCAACTAAAACCAAACACTGCTCTAGTTATAGGACGTATTCAAGCTGTGTTGTTTGCTAATGTATTTAGCTTGGATTAAGGTATCAACCAGTGGAGTTTTTTTCTTGACAGTGGTCCGATTTTTAGAATATTATATAAGCCGCATACACGCTGTGCCATAAGCTCTGTACACAGTTGTATAACACACTGTATGCATGTGGTAAAATATTCTATATTATTCAAGAAAAAACCCATTGAAGGAAGCATTTTTGCGTGTTAATTTTTGTCAAGTGTTGAACATTTCGCTAGCGAAATGCGGTTCTAGTTTATTGACTAAATTCATAATACAAACAAAAATATAAAATGCATCTTGATGAGAAAGTTCTTTGCTTTTCCATTAATATCCTTTTTAGCATTTTTAGAGAGCCCAGGTGAATACTCCTGATCGCTAAAACATCCACATTATCCAAGAAGTGCCTTCTTCTTTGTTCAACTTTATCTTCCTTTTAGAAAGTGACAACAATGGAGGGAGGGGGTTGGGGCAAAAATACCAGGTGTAGGGGATAGCCTAGTCTAACTCCCCCCCCCCCCCCCCCGGGGGGGAAGATAGACTAGTCTATATCTCCCGAGGGGGGGGGGGGAGAAGCTGTACAGGGCCAAGATATACTGTTACACCGGCCAACACAACGTTGTATTGCGTTTTAGAAGGGTTCTGCGGCAACAATATAGGGGCACATTTTGACATCACAGCTCTTGGTTGTTCTGAAACGCCATTTCAATGCTTCTAGCCTTTAGGGCTACTTCGTAATGATTCCAATCACTCAGTGAAGTTTTGATCTTTCCGATAAAAAGTAAGAAAAAAGAAAACATAAGTTATATACAAATACAGTCTGGCTTTTTTACCTCATATTTGTCGAAATCGGGGGACAGGATTCATGTGCGATGTTACTTCAGCGATTTCACCATGCCTTCGTTCTTCGGGATGTTGAAGGTTCCCGAACGCGTAAGCCTCCCTCCCCTCGATCCCTCGTCCCTACCTACCCCCGATACCTCAACCCCCCCCCCCCATCCCTCGCCCCCTGCCTTAGCACCGTACGATGTTAATGCTTCTCAGTACCACTCTAAGGTCCACCAAACTTCAGTTAGAAGTAACGACGTCGATCCGACCAAACCACAAAATCAGTTCTGTTGTACTTTGGTTGTGATTGGTCGCAACTACACATCAACGCCTAACGAATCTTTATGATACAACTGAATAGACGTTGTTTAGACGTTACTTTTGGTTGCAACCAAAGGGTAACCTTTACCATAGCCTAATCAACGCCTTGCAATAATGTAACGTGCAACGTTGAATAGACGTCAATAGATGAACGTCAGATAGACCTGGACTCACAATAAAAAATAAATGATAAAAACCAACCCCCTCATGTTATCGCTCACCGGATAATGGTAGCCATGCTAAGTGACTTCTTAAATAGAAGGTTATAAAGACTAAAATATAAAAATTTCAAGAGCGCCCACCTTCTTTTGAAACAAGATTCATGGAAATCGACATCATACACATCCTGCGTGGCCTGATGACGCAGGGGTGGGGGTGCTATGATGGGGGGGGGGGGGGTGAACACTGTCAAGATGTCACTGTAAATGACTCTAAAACGTCACTTTCCGGAAAACAGAAGTCTAATCAACTTTGGTAGGTTCAAGTTGTTCCTTCCATAAACAATCAAAATCCGACGTTGATCTGGCGTCCAGTGCAACATCTATCATAATGTTTACGTGGTTCCCTCAGCGGTTTCACCCGAACTTCGTTCCTCAGTCAGCCTCGTGAAAACTTACCTCGGAGGTCTCACCTTGTCTTCGTACTTCAGGCTGCGGACAGTTCCCCCGCACTCGGTAGTATCCTCCGCCACCCCCCCACCCCCCCACTCAGTCCCAAGCTCATGTTGTAGCTGCTGTATGATATGAACACTTACCTCTGAGGTTTCACATTGTCTTCAATCTTGATGCTGCGGAGAGTTCCCCGCACTCGGTAGTGTGCCCCCGCCACCCCCCCTCCACTCTCCCCCCAGGCCAGGTTGTAGCTGCTGTACCATGTGAATACTTGCCTCAGAGGTTTCACCTTGTCTTCGTTCTTGAGGCTGCGGACAGTTCCCCGCACTCGGTAGTATCCCCCCCCCACCACCCGCCCCACTCCCCCAGCCTATGTTTTGGCTGCTGTACCATGTGAATACTTGCCTCAGAGGTTTCACCTTGTCTTCAATCTTGATGCTGCGGAGAGTTCCCCGCACTCGGTAGTGTGCCCCCGCCACCCCCCCCCCCCCTCCACTCCCCCCCAGGCCAGGTTGTGGCTGCTGTACCATGTGAATACTTGCCTCAGAGGTTTCACCTTGTCTTCGTTCCTGAGGCTACGAACAGTTCCCCGCACTCGGTACCCGGCCTGCTGTAGCTGCTGTACGATGTGGGTGGCGACGAAGCCGGAGGCACCCGTAACCAGCACCAGCTTCCCAGACATCCTACCAAAAGGATGCAATGGAATTTACTGGTGAACATCGAGTGAAATATTCTGCCACAGTCGATACCTGTGGTGTGTCTCCGAATTTATAGCGCAAGACAAAAAAGGAATTTTTATATCTGTCAATATCTTTGACTCGCCGTTGAATAGCCATTGGATAAGCAACACTGTCGCAACCAAAGACCCGCTTTCCCCTGTGCCAAACAAAGTCTTGGTGCAACGTTGAATTGACGTTGATTGAAATGAATGTTTTAAAGAATCTAAAAAATCGCGTTATACAGACGCTAAGGTCACAACCAAGCGAAAAATTGGTCAAGTTGATTCTCTCACCGGTAATGGAAGCCATGACAGGGCTCTTCGACAAAGAGGCCAATTGCAGAAGTAAAATAGGAGAATATCTGGAATAAACATATTTTCCTGCCTACTATTCATGAAAACTATTTATGTAAATTTAGTTCAGACATATTCTGCGATTCGAGATGACTTTTAGCAGTTCATGGCTTCCATTCTGGGTGAGCAATAACATGATATTGCACCAGAACGTTTTTACAACTTCGAGTTTTTCGACAAGTCAGCGTTGCACCGAAGAAGATGATTATATGCCAGAGAGGGGGCGGGGGGGGGGGGGGGGGAGGTTCTGATTGCGAGAAAAGCAAGGTCTAAAAATGTTGCTCATCCAACGCCTATTCTAGACGTTGATTAGACGTTGAACTGTGATCGCGATCGGTCACAAGCAAACTTTAATCCATTTTAATTTCGTAGCCGATTTTCAAACGTCTATTCAAAGTTGTACCTGCACTATTACTACTACCACTACTACGACTGCTACTTCCTTTACTAGCACTACTACTACAGCTGTAGCTACTGCTCTCAATCATAATAATAAAACAAATGACAGCATAAAAACGAAAACAAAAGAAGAATTTTTACCTTCCGGTTGTTACTATTTAAGCTCCACCTCTATTTCGAAATATCCAATTTATTCCTATCTGGCGATAACATAAACCTCTTTCTACGGCCTGCAACACAACACACCCGTTCATATTACTTCAAGCAAACATTGCTTGCACTCTTTTTTGTAGACAAGCCAAGGCTATTTAAAGACCACAGGATAAAAACCTTGCAGGGGCCAGAGTGATTGCTGGGTGGAAACCTATTTACATACTGCCTATCTCCTATTCCCGTGTTCGCTACAAAAGCTTTGGCCGTTCCTGCAACTGTTTGCGTTTGTGAGTCCTATATTTTGACCTGTAACACTTTATTTTCTGATTAGCGCAAACCAGCTTGGCGGTGTGGAGACAAGCGTTTTCACTGTTCTGGGAGTTAATGTTTGGGGTGGTTAAAATACTACCTAACTATTGCTCGGATATCTATTCGCATTAACCACGCAGTGAGCGTTACGTTCCATCGACGTCACACACGACGCCGCACCCGTCGGTTGGTTTTTGGTTGCTAATGGAAATCAAAACAACGCCTATCCCCCCATGTTGGATAGATATCGATAATCCGAACAGGTGGGAAATGACAGTCAAAACAAAGCATCTCCCGTCTATCGACGTGGGCGAATATCTTAATCTAGAACTGCCGTCAAGACAGCGACAATCATAATGTAGTCGCCCTTCCACCACAGCAACCCCACCCCCTGGTCATCCGGTCACGCCTGGTCAGGTATTAAGTCGATTGCCATGAATATTTTTCAAAAGCTGATGAGAAAAAAACCTTGTGCGCGCATCATCATCATCATCATCATCATCATCATCATCATCATCATCATCATCATCATCATCATCATCATCATCATCATCATCATCATCATCATCATCTTCTTCTTCTTCTTCTTCTTCTTCTTCTTCTTCTTCTTCTTCTTCTAACTTTTTTTTTCAATTTTTTTGCATTCACTCGCGTTTCACACCCCTGCCTGTTTTAAAACACACATATTCATATCTCTGAACCATACTACTGCTACTACTATTATTTCTTCTCCGCCTGATACTCTTATTATTATTATTATTATTATTATTATTATTATTATTATTATTATTATTATTATTATTATTATTATTATTTATTGCTATAATTTTAACATAAAAGAAACAAATAGTTACCTTTCAGTTCTTTTTTTCAGTTCAGTTTTCAAGCTCAACTTTTATTTTTGAACGTCCAGTTTATTCCACACTCGAATGTTAAGGAAGTGATGTGAAATACAGTATCTTATCTTAATATAATGGGTACCTATTTCTATCGCTTTAAATACTCAACGGCTCTGGTTTCGCGTAAGTGAACATTGTTTGCATTCTTATAAAAGACATGCCAAGGCTTTTATAAACAGACTGGGTAAAATTCAAGGGGTGGTAGGTATTGAAGGCTATTGACGGCTGGAGTTGATACGTATTAAACAGAATTCACAGTTTTATTTTCAAAGCAAATGACAAGCATCTTATGTTCATGCTGGTTATCTTGCGGTCAGTTCCCTTGTAACTTCGTTCGTTGCAAAAGCTTTAACCGTCCCTGAAAATGTTTACAGTTTGTAGTCCTAGATTTTGACCTATTGCCTGAACCAAATTACAGTATGCCAAACACATACTGCAAAAGTACCGAATTTATTTAAAAATGTCTGCAGTCATTTCCGGTACCACTGCAGGTATCACATCGGCCGTATTGAATTGGTATGCAATAGCTCTGGTATATCGATTCCGAATCGATTTGGAACCGTACCGCACCGGGACCGACAGATCGGTATCAAAAAAGCATAATATTATTCCAGTATAATCAACTCGAATCGATATCAAACGTACTGGACAGGGGGATACCGTTCAGTTTACCGGATATGATCGATTTAGATACTAATTGCAAAATACAAGAACTCAATAACAATGAGTTATTTACTGGAAGAAATATACATCCCAGGAAGATTTTTTGTAATTCCGAAGTATTGTTTTGGGCATGGTAATTTTTCGCAACAGAACTCCTTCCTAAAATACTTTTATTATGTGTTTGCAACTAGCTGTTAAAATATTCGAACTTAGTTCTGCTTTATTGATCTTTTTATCTTTTTCGATTGTTTCATTCTAAACATACATTCATCTTGGCTAAATCAACAAAATTCCTATTTACAACGCTTTGACCTGCCCCCTCTCCCATTTAATGAATGGGGAACTTCTTTGAAATATCGATTACTTCCCAGTTGGACTATTTTTTAACCAAACTTTGCCATACTATGTTGGTATATTTGTACCAAAAAATTAAAACGTACATGTTGTATATTTTATTTTTTCGAGCGCCCATTTGGATGGCCTCGTGGAAATTTCCTTAGCCATTTACAATGTTTTGGGCATAGTCATTTTGCGCAACAGAACCCGTTCCTAAAATACCTTTATTATGCGTTTGCAACTTTAATTTCACCATATTTTTTTCGAACAAAATAACTAAACGTCTCGTGTTTTAAAGAACGTTTGTCTGAACATGCGTTTTGTTAAGGGTTTGTAAAACCTCTTCTGATTGGTTCTTTTATGTAAAATGCCTTCAAATGTAATTTTCTAACTTTAGAACGCAAAAAAATTATAGGGCGCCGTGAGATATTTTTTACAAATATACCGCCTTAAATATATCCCGAGGGCTAGCGCATGTCAGAGGAGTGTAGGCTGTTTTGCCAATTTCCATTTTGCCACCATTTCCCTACCATTATGCCACCAAAATAATATTTTGGTATAAAAAAAGGAATGTTTTTATTAATGGAAAAATAAAACAAACAAAAAAAACCTGTTTTATTGGAGTAAAAGCCTGCATAATGGAGTCTCGTGCCATCTCAATTGCTTACGTTTCTGGCATTATAATTCTTAATATTCATCACTAGTCCTCACAAGCCGACCTTATCACGTGCCATTGTCCACTCAGAACTGCTACTTAATTCCAAATAACGTTGATAAAAGGTTGATCTGTGGACAGGTACACCTACAACCAAATTTCAGCCGGGTTCAATGTTACTATTACGTGAACGCCACCTCCTCACAAACGGCATTGGATTGGAGTCTGAATGTTTAATGGTAGTGGGGATACTCCTGTTTCCTAATTTCTAATTTCTCACTACAAGCTAAAAGCACTGCTACTGCTATATGGTGTTTGTTAAGACTAGGTACCCTGACTACAGCTTCCACCCTCTCCTCCCCACACCCCCACCCCCTGTGGAAGGGGTAGGAGTGAATAACCTCGATACCTTTGTCATTCAGAGCAACCACACCCCTCCCATCACCATCACTGTCATAGTGCACATGTACTTGTGAACACGTAACGTAGCTAAGGCATGGTAGCCAGTGGGGGTCTGTGTGACAGCCCCCCCCTCTCTCTCTCTCTCTCTCTCTCTCTCTCTCTCTCTCTCTCTCTCTCTCTCTCTCTCTCTGTTGGTTTACACATTTCTTAAGCTGGTAGTGTTGTAGCATTATCTCTTCGTTACATCATTCCAGGTTAAGAACACGTTAAGTAATATTGCTAGTCCCAGCTTTTAACCTTCAGTACAATTACACAGCAAAGTATTATCAAGCCACAGAATAGATCCTTGGCAAACCATCAAAATGAATGGAGCATGAAGTAGATGGTTCAGGCATATTTAATATAATAACTTTTCATCTAAAATTCTGCATTTCCCGTATATTTCAAGAAACAGCTGTGTGCAATATAATGGGTAACCAACATGTCACCACATGCTAGGAAATCGGCAATCCCGAACCCTCCCGGCTTCTTGAAATAAGTGTACCCGTGGATATGAACCCTGATAACAGAACACTTATGGAGCGTTTTACTACAGATACCCCTCCCCCAAAGATGAGCTCTCATGATGCCTTTACAACGACTGGTAGGTGCCACCTGGTGAAGTCTTGGTACAGGTGAAGGTGGGCTGCATTTCGATGTGCTGAAAAATGTTATTTTTCGCGTATTTCCAGAAAATGTCAATGCAAAACCGTAGACCGAATCCCGCTAGCCTGTCCTCTTATGTAACGTATACATTGTGAATTAGCTCTCTAACACGCCAGGAACACTGCGACATTAAAATAATGTTGGATAAGCGTCACACCCGAGTTCGGATCAACGTTGGGTTTTGGTTGTTTATGGAAGTCGAAGCAATGTCTAACTTCCGACACTGGATGTGGATTATTCGACGACGAATCAAAATTGCGTAAAGGTACCAACTGGAAGTCGAAACAACGTCGTTCTCACATCTAAGCGTTGTTGCTTCCCAACGTGTGTTCAGTGTTGTATTAAAAACGTTGGCAAGACGATGGACTTTGGCCACAACCAATCATAGCCAAAGTACAACCAAAGTTAATGTTGTGACTTAACAGAATCGAAGCCTCAGCCCCACATCGACCTTGTGTCGAAAATAGAGTATTGGGTACGAAAAGTCATGAGTTTTCAAACAACAATTTAGACAAAATGCTTGGTCTCAATTTGTCATTGATCACAAAGATCAAGTTATTTATTTATATTATTACTGTGTGTGTGTGTGTGTGTGTGTGTGTGTGTGTGTGTGTGTGTGTGTGTGTGTGTGTGTGTGTGTGTGTGTGTGGAGGGGGGATAGCTCCAGTGAGATCATTTTTACCTTCTATATGTGTTCCAGTCTCCCAATATTCAATGTTCTGACTGGTACAAAATCTGGGAAACATTTTAGACATAAAACAAAGACTTGTACAGAAAAACAAAGAACTGTAACTTGACCACGAAAGATCGATAGTGCCAGGTTTTCGTTGGCGTTATCACCAACGATGATATATCTGAATTTCTTTAATAGAACAGAAGTCTTCGGAGTTACAAAACTGGTTTCCTAATTTTTTACAAGTGCGAAACTGAGCAGACGTTTTGATTTTTTTTCTAACAAACCAGACAAGTGCACATTTCTTTAAAAAATATCTTGGAAAAAATTAGGATGTCAGCTTACTAATTAGTACACGCCGTAGATAAATCTAACGTATTATAGCTTCAAAGTGTTTTAGCACCAACGAAAACCTGGCACTGTCGGTCTTTCGTACTTGACAGTCAGAAGGGATCACTGTGAGAGTCAAGCAGAGAAGTTAGATTTTCCTTCATTTACATTTTATTTACTCTAATGCGAACATCCATATAACCGTTCATTTTATTACATACTCAAATCAATAAATGTTAGTGACAAGCCCTTACAAACAGGGAATGAAAATAGATCTCCAATCCTTTATAATCGGGATTCTCATTCTACTCATTCTCATAGCGCTTGGCTCCCAAAACACTCCCACCCAAGAGGTGTGTTCTCTGGAGGTGGTGCTAGTGGTCGCGACCAGTGACAACCAAATTACAACAGGAAACATTATGATTCAGTCGGATTGATGTCGCAACCCCAATAATTAGAAATACGCCTAGCGACAACACGCACGGCGCCAATACGCCTAGCGACATTATGCCTGGCCAGAATTAATCAAACCTTTTTAACAAATAACAGATAGTGCGACTAAATATGATTGTCTTGAATTGTAAACGTAACGATTCGCCTATTTTTTCAGTTTCAATTAATTGTTGAAGTTGAAGTGGGAACCAATTAATTTTGAATATCGTTTCAATTGTTCACATTTTTGTTCCTTTCATGATCTTCAGGTGAAAGTTACTCCAGGTTTCCGTTACTGCTTAGCATTCAAGAACACTTCTTCATCGAAAAGCTTTTTGGGAGTTACTGCATATTTAACAAAACTTCTTTTGCGCAAGAATAATTAATATACAGAAAGTCAGGTACTTCTGTCTGCTGGAGGGCCTTTGTATTTGTCCGTCTTTCTCACGATCCCTCTCTCTATCATGCTGTAAGCCATGTCCACATATGACTTACGTGGCTCAATGGGCTGTATGCCCAGGACATTCTTCATCCTGTCGTTCTTGACGTAGCAGGTTTCATTCAGTAATGGATACATCGCACGAGAGGTTTGGTCGAATCGTGCCAGAACCCAAACCAAACAATTGGGTGCTACCCTCAAAGGTATGTCATAACCTTGGGACTTAAACTCGTCTCTTAGGAACTGAGCAATCTCTTTAAACCAAACAGTCTGTGAGTAAAGACAATGCCGGTGACCAGCAGCTTCCGGTACTAACATGGCTTGCACATGTGCCTTGGCGACATCCCTCACATCGACAATAGGAAGGCTTAGATTGGCCAGCATTGGTATCTCACGGTTCAGCAGCCTCTTGGGTACATCCATGCTTGTGCCAAAACCGCCGCAGAGCACAGGCCCTATGACAAGCACGGGATTGATGACAGCCAACTCAAACTTCTCTCTCATCCGCGATAGAGTTGACGAAATCCCACGCGGCTTTCTCAGCCATCGTCTTGCTCTTAGCATACGCTTCTATTCCTTCCTGCTTCGGATCAGTCCAGTCCTCCTCGCTGTAAGTCCTGCCTCCTACAATAAGATTCCCTCCTGTTTGTGGAAAACATAGCATAAATTAGACCCGAAAAATCAGGAAATTTCTAGAATGACTTTAGAATTAAAATATAAATAAGTTATTTCAACTAAATAAAGTTTGAAAAAGATACCAAACACAGCAACACAGGAACTGGTGAGCACACAACGCTTGACACATTTCGCTTCGCCTATAGCTCTCATGACGCGCAGGGTTCCCTCCACCGCGGGCTTAATCAGCTCGTCCTCGTGTTTGGGATTCGTTGCCGGAAATGGACTTGCTGTGTGTATGACGTAATCACAGCCTTGGATCTGGGAAGGTACTTTAAGAGTTTAATCATTACTGAAATGCAACGCACCACAAACTCTTAAAAATATTATGGAATTTTTGTAGCATTACGTTAAGGAAATATAATCGGATTTGCTCAGGAAAACTGTTTTCTGTGTACTTATTAGACTTATTAACGACAGGCTGTAGTGTGATAATGATACTGTTATCAAAGTGCATTTGTGAACTTGAAAACAAACTCTGGAACAGTCCTGAGTGTTAGACAGTCTTTACCGCCTCTGTCCATCCCGCGTCGCTGGTCAGATCCGCCTCCACCAGCTCTACCGGAAAGTCGGCGCCGGGACACAGTTCTCTAGACAATCGTTCAAAAATACATTTCCAGCTTTCAGGTACACGTATAATTGATAGCCTGTAGATAGTTATGGCTAATCATAAGACCGTGAAAATGGAGTGAGTAGTAATAGTCTGCTTACAGTCCGTTAGGATCTGTTCAGTTTTGTCTTTTTTTACGTCGGTTCTGTTTCAACGGTTCCACTTCTCATAATCTATTTATACATTTATTGGCGACTCAGCACAAAATATTCCTGTTTGTTGATGTCTCTCGTAGTAAAAGTATCTATTTTTAGGAATGAGATGGGAACCTCTAGATAGTTTTTATGGAAGACAGGTTATGATCCTTTAAAAGCCGAACGTTTAAGTAGCGGGCTGCAAGATAACACGCCCATATCGATTGACCTTCTGCCGCTGTATTCACAAAAAATGACCGCAAAGCCAACTATACTGGGAATCTAGCTGTTTCACGCTGACAATAATATTACTTGAGGGTTAAAATATTTTGTTAACCAGACCAAAGTTATTAATAAAATTCCTGATGTTCTCGTTGCTAATTGAACAGTTTGAGTCGGTTAACCACTTCCTTGGATTTTAGTGATATTACCGAGCACCTGTACGATTTTGTCTTCACTGTAAATGGGCGCACTGTGTCAGAACAACACCCCTGCAGCGACTAAGGAATACCTGAACCAGAAGTATTGAACTTGAAAACTTGAAGGCCACGGTCACTTTGGTAACTGGGGCGTCTTTTTTCAAGTACAGTGGAACCTCTGAAATCGGACCATCCTTGGGACCGGATAAAATGTACCCTATATCAGAATTTATCCCATTTGGGAGACTTGGTCCTACTTGGGTAAAATTTTGCGGGTTGACCGTAGATTCAAGTTTGATGTCCAAACACAAAGAATGTAATATTCATTTATAACAACATCTGTTATGTCTCAACTGTATAATGATCTGCATGTTACACACACACACACACACACACACACACACACACACACACACACACACACACACACACACACACACACACACACACACACACACACACACACACACACACACACACACACACACACACACAAGCATTCTATTTTGCATACTTTTGCAAATATATTTAGCAAACGAGTCCAGTTTTGTTTCTACCGAAAGTTTGTCATTAATTATCTTGATTTTATCTTTGAGACTAATGTCTTTTCTTTTAACTTTTTCTCTCTGCTTTCCATTTAAAAAACGTTTTAACATTTTTTTCTGATTTAAATTACCTTTATGTGCTTAAATTGACATTTAATTGTGATTATGAATTCGGTGGCATTTGGATCGGCTTAAATGCTAAAAGAATAGGCGCCACATAAATTAAGATGTCTCGGGTTTGAATGTTGTCAGCCGCTATTGTTTAAGCAAGGTACAAAAGTATAGCCCCTGTATGATTAAACACTTGTTACCTTAATCCCTAAACAATATCTAAGACGCAACATGCTCAGTGTTGTAAATAATGTGCCGCAAAAATACTGACAGTGGTCCGATCTCAGGCATTTAGAAGGCTCGGGACCGAAAAAAAAGCGTGCCGAAGTGATCCGATCCAAGTTGATCCCAACTGGGAGTTTTCTTAACCTATGGAGTCTATTGAGGGCAGTCGGGACCGTAAAAATGTGGCCTAATTCAGAGGTGGTCCCAAAAGTGATATGCCGAGGTTCCACCGTATATGACAACTGTCATCAACTTGCATGCATATAGTCATCTTTGCAATACCATATCGGTGTGAACGCTTACCCGAACCACTTGACTCTGTTGTCGTCCTTCAGGCTAGGGACAGTTCACCGCACTCTATATCCCGCCTGCTAAAGCTGTTCTTCGATGTGCTTACCTCAGAGATTTGGCCTTGTATTCATTCGTGATGCTGCGAATATTTCCCCGCACTCGGTAGCACCCCCTCATCCCCGCCCCAGCCCATATTGCAGCTACGGTACGCTATGAACGATTACCTCAGAGGTTTCACCCATCTTCGTTTTTGAGGCCGCGAATAGTTCACCGCACTCGGTAACTTGTCTGTTGTAGTTGTTGTACGATGTGAACACTTACCTCAGGGGTTTCACCTTGTCTTCATTCTTCAGACTACGGACAGTTCCACGCACTCGGTACCCTGCCTGCTGTAACTGTTGCACGATGTGAGTGGCGATGAAGCCCGAAGCTCCAGTAACCAAAGCCAGCTTCCCCGACATTCTAGATTTGAAAAGATGTACTTAGTATTCAGTTCTGAATTTATCTTCATGCACACTAGTTATACTCAATCCCTACATTATTCCACTGGCAGACAGGCAAGAAGTAGGCAAGCAGGATGGGAGGCTGGCAGGTAGAATGGAAGCCATTAAAGGTTGGCAGACAGACAGGGAAGTAAGTAAATAGGCAATCCGAGAGACATGCAGGGAGACGGGGAGGGTTGGAAACGTGCAGTTTGTATGGCACTCGTAGATATGGGTTCTAAGGGTTTGATGGCCGAAAGACATATTTTTATATAAATTCCGATCTGGTTGACCTGTTAGCGCTTTCCATTTGACAAATAAATAACTTTCAAAGTAAATATGAAGAATGTTCGCATACGGCTGTTGTGTGAAACATATAATATCTTTTCCTCAATATTCAATTTTGAATTCAGAAAATCATGTTTTTTATATTTTTACTTATACTCATAAAATTGCACGCTGAAGCTTTTTTCAAGAGCATATATTTAGAAAGCGAGAATCTTGGCTAGAATTCACCATTGCAATTGTCGCTTTAATAATAAGAAATCGGAGAAGGTGGACAGGGAGTATTGATTGATTTTTGGTTGGGACTAACGTCAAACTGAATTATGGTTTCGGCGTATTTAGTGCGCGAAAATTACTCCAGAACAAAAAATAAATCCTAATAAAACTACATTTGTAGGAGTTCGTATCGCTGACAAAATTTTTTACTCGAACAGAAGGCCAGATATGATGAGCTGGGATGCAATACGTAAAAATAATGCACTTTTGCTTTAGCTGTCATTTCTTTACGAACAACACTCTAACCATATAATCAACATTTAATTTATGTCTGGTATCCAAAATAGGGAGGTGTCAGAATCATTCAGGTGTTTTTATGCAGAAATTAACTGAAAATTAAATATGTTGTCCCAATAAATTGCCTTTATCATGCACTTTCGTTCGGAAACAAGTTTTACTGTCTGTCATTTTAATTTTAAAAACTACACAAATAAATTAAAACACTTACTTTGAAAGTTATTTTATCTTGCTGTTCAAATGTTCCACCACCCACTGGAAAGGAAATCACTTCTATTTTTCACTTCACTTTTATACAGTCTTACTGCTTATATGTGCATATGTTAGTTTACAAAACTCTCAATGCACAATGTCCCACTGTCACCACAGTAATATAAGATCTCATAGATGCTTGAATATTTCCTTCATCGGCCTCTACAGATAAGTTGTAAAGCTTTTATCGTTTTAGCATTATCGCCGAATATCTTGTTATTTATACAGGTTAAACATACTTGCGTTCTTTTTATGCATTGCAAAGCTGATTTAATGTCCCAGAAAGTAACCTTTTCATGTTTGTTTTGAACAGCAGCACGCCTGTTCCACGTAGCCTGTTATTCAAAAGTAGTCTTATGTGGTCTTTTACTCAATGAATAGACGTTAACAAAGAAAAGTTGTTTAAATGTGTCATTTAGTCTCGCCAAAATTTCTCGTTTCTCCGAAGTCTAACAACGGCTTTGGCGGTATATTCGTTGAAAAAAATCAAAGCATACAGGCTTCAGAGTTTACCTTTTCTCGCGTTCATTTAAATGGTCACTCGACAATATTATTGTCATGCAACATTTATATTTACACAGTATAGCTTGCCATAATGTTTTCACGCAAAATCATTAAACGCCGCGTCTCTGATTGTAAACTATGTGAGAGCAAAGACGCGTAGTTACTCTTGGGACGTAAAGAATTAACTGACCACTGAAGTTAACGTTTAGTCTTTTATTGACGAAATAACCTCTTCATTGCAATTTACTGCTTAAACGCTTTAACAACCAAGAGCGTACACAAAAAATAACAACTAGATATCGTTCGTAACGCAGACAGAAAACAGAAACAGAGCTAGCAAGGCGAGGAATGCGTCGCTATGGCTTTCTAACTGACAATAGAGAGCTCTTAAAGGTCCTCGTATACGCCTGATATAGCTGATCAGCGACGTATAAACTTTCGAGGACCACTTTCGACGATTCTCTGCAAGCAGAGAAACAAAAAAACCTGACGTTTAAAAAACAGGAAACTGACATATAAAAACATAAAATTACTCACTCATTTAAATGCTGTTATCCTATTTAAAGGCGTTTAGAAACGCACCCATTATCCTCTATTTTCACCATTGTATAATATCCTTTGAAATAGTTACGCGACGACTACATCAATATGGAAACAAACACTGTTTAAAACACTTCGAATTCACGATCTTCACAATTTAAACTAGCACAATAATATCCAAACTCCTCAGTATTCACAGACCAATCCGTGCCGCACTGCTCTTCCTTGTATTCCTAATCTTCTTAATACTCCGGCTGCTAACACTTCGATGCTTCAGTGAACGATGAGGAACAGTGCGATTTGACCCGGATTAAGTACTCGAATGCACAGGGATTAAACCACGTGATTGTCAAAAAGCTGCATTTTGACTGGACAACTTTCGCTCCCCTCGAAACGTTTCGGCCCGCTATATAAGCCGATAACCTCAGATGCTCACGAGGCATTTACCATAAGTGCTAGAGCAAGGGCTAGAGGGAAAACACAATTACCACAGTACGCTGACCCACCCGGTAATTGCAATTAAGATGGGAAGTTTGGGCTTTAGCCTGACACTCATACATTTGAATACACACGCATATCAGGTTGTGCACCACTTTATTGCCTTTAAAATAAAGGCAATAAATAAATAAGAGACAACAGTAAAACTGACGTTTCCACAAAACCCCGTTTAAACGTCGCGATAAGACAAACGCTATCGTAACAAAAACATAAACGCGGGAGGCGTTTACAATACGAATATGTGGGTTTTTATCTAAACTGGAAAAAAAAACTTGCAGAACGTACGCTTTTAAGGATACAGTAATAATTACAATAATATTACCTACAGAGCTTCATGAAGTACACTTCATAATTAGAATAAACACTATATAACATTATCAAACAATGACATTATTTGTGTAATATGATAAGGTAATTAATATGATGCATTTTAAAATCCAATGTCTCTCTATCACACGATGTTTGACACCATTGCAAAATATTAATTTCAGATAAATCAACACCATGCAGTCTGACAATCTTTCCAAAATGGTGACATGTTCACGTTATTTTGAGGCTTTAAAAAGGTGTAAATTTAAAGTCCAAGTAAAGGCCAAATCGGTAAATAAATTTAAGAAAAGAAAAATTAATAAAAAATAAAGATAGCAAGCAAATTGATATGCTTAATAACTGCATGTCTGAAGCGGCAGTCCTCGTTACGCTCAGGATGCGTTTATGAACCGTTTGTTATCTACAGTAATGCTACCAAGAAACAGGCTGATTAAGCGACTGCAAGCAACTGGGCTAACTAATGGTAATAACGCTCGATCGCCGTAAGCCGCCGCTCCAAACTGATACGGAGTTTGCACAGGATTCCACATTGAAGTATTCACTGGGTCTTTATGTGGATACTACGATTCGTCAATGAATTGATCCAGGGCAGAGCAGGGCACAAAGATATTAAAACTGGAAAGTGCAACATGACTTTAGAATAATGTTTAATTGTCCTTATTGTAAAGTTTACATTTAACTGAACTTGTGCGTGTATGTAGCGAACCTATGTTTGGTTGTGTGACTTTTTCATAAATATATTTTGAACACTTATTAAAAATAACAATTTACATCTCTCATTGCGTTTTTAGATTGCCTCAGTCTGTTTTGTTAAATTCTTTGCTCTAAAAGAAAGACAAATTGTATGACACTTTTTAAATAAATGTGAATGCCATAATGCAGCGGTCATATTGTTATAATCTATCAACAATAGGTGTACTAGTTTGTCCAACATTTGCATGGGAATACACCAGATTTATAAACTTGACACCATTGCACTATCATTTATATGAAATAATATAGTTCAGCTTCATATATTTTACACTTACTCTGCCAACAATGGGATTGTCCATTTAATTCAGGTATGTTAGCTCGTTTTGAATAATAACATATCAATATCATTATATTTAAGTTTTACTCATAGATCGATACATGCTGTGGGATATTTGACGTGAGACTGCCAGAGCCACAAAGAATGCATTATAATATGTAACAGATCACTGAAGTGCAATCAACGAGATGACCAATCCATCACACTGTTTGTTTCCTCAGTAGCTGTTTAAGATCCGAAAATATTTGTGGATGTCTTGTAGAACTAATAGAAAGCCTGAGCCCACGATGATATCTTTGCTGTTGATACTGGGACTTATAACACGCGTTTATGGACAAGAAGAACTGCTGAACAATCCGGACTTTGAGCAGCCATTCACCGATGATGATTGGTTCACATTTTGCGGTACGCTGGCACAGGACACAGATGCATATACGGGCACTTACGCCGCAAAACTTACAGATAGGCAAGAATAAAGACGTTATTAAGTTAGAAACATTAATAATATTTGATATTACTCTAAGTGTGAGGTTTCTGTTTTTTAACATCTTTCGTATATATTTTAAACCGATTTGTAAACTATATATTAGTTTGCTCGCTTCTTTTAAAAATAGAAATAGCAGTGATTTCCACTCTGTTGCTATCTTATAGGATGCAATGAATTGAAACATTGCTGTGGAATACATTTTAAATGACAGTATGGTTTTGTTTTAAAACTTATAACATACCAACTTTGCTTGAAATCCTTAGTACAACTTTGGTACTTAATGACGATCAGAGTAGATTAACGATCTAGACAGCTGGGTGACAGAAGTGACTGCACGTTATGACCAATATTAGCCTGAGTAAAAATAGAACTCGGGCAAAAATGTATTTAAATAAATACATAAAATGTATGAACTTTGCTTTGAGTTTAGAACTGAGAACTGGTGCACTGTGAGTCAGAACGTAGCCCTGACACCAAACAGTCGCTACTCATTCAGTGCTGTCATCAAGAGCTTGACATTGCTTGAGGGAAGCATGTGGCATCCAGCCCAGCTAAACGTGGCTATTGATTATGAAGGTAAACAGTGTCTGTTGAACGTATTCCAATTTGCAGTCATTTAGTCTAATACTTACTGATTTCGTTTGTTTAGCATCTTGAATATTATTTGACATATTTTTGTGTTGTCATTAATCTTCTTTGTTGTCGCCTGGACGGAGTTGTTTACAATATTAACACTTCATTTTATATGTACAGAATATTAGTCTTTTACCTGAAGCTGACAGGATCGATACTTAAGTGAGAACTTCTCTAAGTTCTCCTGTACGTACCCCAAGCTGAAGGCAAAATAATATCCTTCACATACAGCATGGAACATTTCGTTGATTATATGCCTTTTCCATTGTGAATTACTTCCATTCCAATGTCCGAATAAGTTATATGTGCCTCTAGCACAGAATCACGCAAAATATGGTCCGTTTAACTCGAATAAATGTAGGAACGTTTTGGATAAACTATATTCTTTGTTGCTTCTTTTCTCCATTTTACAATACATAAAGATACAAATAACGCAAAACGGATGCACTTAAGGTGCGAAAAGTCCAACATTATCAAAACTGTATAATAAAAGAGTAACTTTTACATAATAACTAAGATATAAAAAGGCGTGGGGTATAAAGCAAAGCGAAAACATGGCATACATATACCTTCTATGCAATAAATGCAACAAAGGAGGGATACCGGGTGGGGCTGGTGTAACTTACGCATTGAATACGGTACTATAACTCGTACGACATTAATGTGACAAATGTGGGAATGGGGAAGGAGAGGGCAAGGGCGCAACTTATACATTAAAATTAGATACCAGTGAGTGTGGGAGGGCTGGTAAAGTGTGCAAAAAAGACCGCACATACTTATGTTCGGATTGGGGAGAGGAAGGGGATGGAGGAGGCCAGATTTTTTGTCGCCGACAGAACAGGATGTTGCTGTTTCCTAAGTTGCATGCTGCAATGGATGAATAAAGCGGGCAAAAGGGTGAATGAAAAAGAGAAGAAATTCTCTCGGGGGTCGACACTTGTCATAAGAGCACAAAGCGCGACATGTAACGGCATGGCGAAATTCAATGTCGAGAATCTAGGTCGCCAATCACAGGGCGAGTTTAGAGGGTTTTCTCAACCAATTACAAGCCAAAAACAAAATTTCTCTTCAGACAGTGACAATTGCCATAAAACATATTCCAAACGACCGTTTTGAACGACAATAAGCAAACCTTCTTTCATTTATTATATTTATTTATCAATACGCAAGAATAAAGGAACAACTGAGGTCTGGAAGATAAACTTGAGGAGATGCGGAGTGTTATACGTGTAATACATGCCCGGTAGGCATAGGATAAAAAATTTCCAATGCCACTACAATGCAACGTTATTTGCCTAAGCAAACTGTCAAGCAAGCTTGTCAAACCGTTGAAAATGTTTCTTGGAATTATATTTATGAAAGCATTCTGAACCATTTGAATTTTAACCAACTTCTTCCTTTCTTTGGTTCATTTTAGATGTATAAAAATAAGGAGTAAGTCAGATCGATAAAATCGATAAAATTTCGTAAAGCGACAGAAACTTTCTTTAGTGAATGTTATTTATGTTAGGAGAGATATGACTGGTGCTGTTTTATGATAATAAACATATTTATGCAAATTACTCTGGTAAATAAATATGAATAGTAACTCCAATACTTAAAACAGATCCTTCTGAAATATAGCAGTAATTGTACTTTATTTAAGTATCTTTCAAAAAAAAATAGTGCTTTGTTTTTACTGTCCCTGCATGCGGTGAGCAGACGGAAGCACAGACTATAAAGGACACTGTACGTTGCCATACCTACGCCCGGATCACGGCTGGCAACGGATGAGTGGTGACTTTTCTCTAGATAGCAGGCGTGAGCTATTTGACGTTATCTGTTTTTTTTTTAATCTTTACAAAGTCATTGGAATTTATGCACTTTTTTGAGAATGATTTCTCGTCGAAACTTTATCTGAAAATATTATAGCGTAGGTGTCGTTTATGTGATCATTCAGGCACAGCTAAGTTCGTGTGTTTTTTAATATTTGGACAAATCAAATACAGACATTCATTCCATGTACTTTAACATGCACAAAGCAGCCACATTTTCATTATGTATGCTTGTAAGATCTTAGCAATAACATCTCGATCGTTTTCATTTCCGTCCAGCGATATCAAATGCACGAGTTTTCATCGAAATCAACACCGTTGGGGTGGATTATCTGGTAGATACGGCATCGCTGGTGCAAGTACTGGACAATCCAAACTGGCGGGAAGAAGCCAACCTACGGATAGAACAGCACCGCATGAACGACATCACCATTAAGTAAGACCAGTATGGTTGCTTCTGGTCATATATGCGAACTTAAAATCAGAGGCCGTGGATGAGAAACAAGGTCAGTTTTTGATACCTAATGTCGTTGGAATTCAACGCTGATAGACAAATTGTGATTAATTTGATTCTAGGGTAATGTAAATGACCAAATATGAAGTATTGTGGTTGTGTTTTTGTTATAAACAATCGCGTCCACAAACTTGTGAACATTTTTTTTTTCAGTTTAAGAGTTTCCGAAGACTATGACCCGACTACAGTTACCTTAGAGGTGAGTTCAGAGAACTGTTCACTTCAGACTGAAATAGCATTGACTTTTAGCCAAACATTTGCTTCTGTCACGATGTGAACACTAATTTTTGTATAAAACAGCCCATAGATTATGTGGCTGTGTTGCAATTTTTATTGCTGTTACATGTATTTTTCACTGAAATGCGTCATTATTACTAAAATGTGTGCATCGGTGCATCCTAATTATTCAAAACATTCTAAGAACATTAATCGGATCACGTCGAATTTACACAACCATGCACTGGAACAAAAGGGAAGGTCAATTATAGTTCCTCAGGCAACAAACAGCTCGTTTGGAATTATTCAAAAATTTCTCGTTGGGTCCTTGTGGAGCAATTGTTCTTTCACGCTCAACAGAAGCCCGCAACACGCGTTCTACCATGAACTGTGTAACAGAATTTTTAAAGGAATTTAAACTTTCTAGGCTGTATGAAAAACGCACTTTATGACTAGAATCTCTCCTATACATTAACACTGCGCACCATAAACTTTTCGTCGAAAAACTGTCTCAGCTGTGCATTATTGCTTACTGTTGTGTAGTAGCTCATTATGGCATTAGGCGCTCAGGTATGACACAATCCGGGATATTACCATAAAATTCATTAGGAAAATGCACAGCACGGCAAAGCTGCAGCGAATCATACATGGTCTTCGATTCATCGTTTTATGTTATTACCTTTGTCACATCAAATAGAAACAACCCTTTCCAGAATCCAGTGGTGAGTCACCAAACGTTTCGTTTTTTTGTTTTTTTTTCATATCTATACAAATGGCAGTGAAGGGCATTGACAGTGGAAGCGTTAATTAATTAATTTATTTTTTTCATTTAGCTGCTATTATTACAATTATACAGGTAAACCAAACGACCCATGCCTTCCCGTTCGGCAGTGCGATTGTGGACACGCAGATCGCGGCTGACGATGAATACGCCCTCAAGTACCAGGACTGTTTCTATACCAATTTTAACTGGGCAGTTCAAGAATACCACCTCAAATGGAATACAATGGAGCCAGAATACGTGAGATGTTTATGAATATTATAAATATAAAAGAAATTAGGCAAATTAAAATTCCTTGTGGTAATTTTGTTCTGTTTTGTTTTCGATTTTTTTTCTTTCAGAATTATTTTAGAATTTAGAAGGAAAACATTTATTGCGAAACAAAAATGTATCTCTTAAATGACACTTTTTTAAAAACAGTAAATAATATTTCTTAGAACAAAATGCTATTTTTTCCTAAAAAATCTCGCTTTAAAGGGAAATGCGGGTATCTCACCTACAATTGACATTTTCTTCATACTTTCACAGTTTGATGCTTGGAGGATATACATTAAAAAATTGAAAAGAAAAAGGGGGGTCACCGATATTATAAGAGAAATAAAGACACTGCCCAGCAAACATTAAGACGTCAGAATGACGTCGGGTCGACGTCGTGACCCGACGTTTCCGACGTTGGACTGACGTGCCGGTTTTGGTTGTTTATGAAATGGAACCGACGTCGGGTTTTCAACGTCAGAATGACGTCGACCTAAATCCGACGTCGGAATTAAGTCGGTTTTAGGTTGTATATGAAATTGGAACCGACGTCGGATTCCGACCTGAAACTGACTAGAGTTATATAATTAATAGATAATTAATTATTCAACTGCTGTTGTGAAATACATACGAAAGCATTTTCCATGTACATTTTTACAACCTAGGAAGAAAAATATCGACGCGCCATCAAAATTCTCAAATTTTCATGTAAAAATTACGTTTTTTCTTCCTCTTTTTCAAAATGACTTCAATTTCCGGTGAGCGATAATAATGTTCATCGCTTTTTGGTCGTTTTTGCAACGTCGGAATGACGTCAGAAAACCGACGTCGCCTCGACATCGGAATAAAGTTAGGTTTTGGGGTAACAAGTCAGAATATGGTTGTGAAGTCGTCGCGACCAAAATACAACCTTTTTTTCAACCAAAAAAAGACGTCGGTTGTTTGCTGGGTGAAAGGTCGCGTCCTTTTACTATAGAAACCATTGGGAAAACCAAAAAATTTCAATCAAGATGCAAAATTCACACATAATTACAATTGACAATTGCCTCATTTTTTCCCTGTTTGAAAAACACGTCATACGAAATGTTTTAAGCAAATATATATATATATATATATATATATATATATATATATATATATATATATATATATATATATATATATATATATATATATATATATATGTCATCGTATCAATAAGAGAATTATACAATCGTTTTCACAAAATCCCATTGACTCAATGGATAAATGGTGAAAACAGTGTGATATGATTTTAATGGACAATATATCAACACAGGCCTTTCTAGGAACAAAATATCAATACAGACCATTTCTGGACACGACCCTATTTGTCTTTGAAAAGAATTTTTCGATCTAGACGGGGATATGAAATTTAATGCGCATTTCGGTCGCTAGATGGCGCAGAGATACCCACATGTCCCTTTAAGATTTAGGAACTTAATTATTTTCTTATTCCCACAGGGTGAAATAGACTTTCCAGACGATGCAATTATTGCACTGAACGAGAGAGGGTAAGGTGGCGTTTTTACCCAAAGCACCCTTGTTTTTGTTAATTAATTTTGTTACTGTTAAGTAGTTAATAAAAAAAACACTAATGTTCATGTGTCAAATTGTCCAAAAAAGGCGTATAAATACAAGTTTGTCGTCAGACAGCCAACCTCCAGAGGTCAGCTGTTGAACAACAACGCATGTTTTATTTATCAGTGTGCCTACAAGAGGTCATTGTATATTTTGGGGAAAGGAAGAGCATGTCCCTGATTGGATGAAGGACACGACACCAGATTACGTCAGAAGCGAGATCACCAGGAGAATAGACTACCTAGTGCCAAGATACGCCGGATCGTAAATATTAAACCTCGCATTTATGACTGATAATTTGCTGCATGATTATTTTTTTTAGTTAATTTATTTGAAAAATGTTTTGACAGTACAATTTTTTCAGTGTTTGGTGCAAACAAATTACACAAAACCAATGCCAGTGTATATTTCCTGTAAATTTTAGATTCTCAAACATATAAATAAATCCTCATTTTAACCTCAGTAGATTGTATCTAGCATTTTAGAGGTCTGTGTGGCGCGAAAAACGTAACGAAAAAGAGGGATAGCTTGTTTCCATGCAATTTCAAAGGTGACATAAAATGAAAGTATCGAATTCGGATAAAATTCAAGTATCAAAATAACCTAAATTTCGTGTAATAATTACGTGGTGTGAAAAAAGGTACGGCTTCTTTGCATGAATAAGCAGGTTGATAACTTGTTGCTTCAATCGGGGAGAGGTTAGGCGGATGCTGGCATAAGGGGGTTTGTTTGGCCTGAACACTGGCACCTCTTGTTAGTATATTGGACTTCTTTTCTTGGATGGCAGAATGCTTACTGTAGTGGAGATCCGAATAAGGCTATCCCTCGAATGGCATTTCTCTGCGACATCCATTGCTTGTCTTCCCGGGGAGGGAGGGGCTGCATGTCTTGGAGAGTGGGAGGGGGGTAACAGGAGGGCGGGGGTATTCTGATGGTTTGATGGATATTATAGACAGCCAAACGATAGCAATAATTATTTGACCTCATTCCCACTACCCCACCACCTCTCCCGGCAACATGTGCACGTCTCTGGATCTAAGAGAAATTAAAGGCGCGTCTCCAAAGAAACGATATAACAACAGCCTCGTAATGTGATCGCTCACCGGAAATGGGAATCAAGACAGGTCGCTTCGAACGTAGGCCAAAAATGAGGTCATAAATATGAAAATGTTCTGATACTTTTTTTACATGTGAAAGGTTTTTCCCCCTCCTACTTTTGAAAAATATTCAGTGAAAAGTAACTGCATACGTATTACGAAGACTCACCGCTGTCGCTGTCAGTGTTAGTGAACTTTCGTTAGGAATCGATGGTAAATCGACGTCTCTCCAACACCAACCAAAAACTCGAAGTTGATCCAACCTAAGTAGCAATGCCTATCCAGCTTTAATTGAAGGGTGGCAGTGGTTATTGGGCAAATACATTTATTTAGGTAAAATAGGTCTAACTGCGTGGAAAGGGTTTTAAGGGATGGAGGCACGCTCTGACTGTTTTTTTTTTTACTTCATAATATTAATATAAAAGTAAGCATGGGGTTGGGAAGGGGAGACTTGTTATGTTATGTTTTGCGCCTGAACATCGTCGCATTTGCACTGGGATGTGAGAAATTCCATACAAAGGATTCTTGGCAATGTTCCAGACTGATCCACTGGGACGTAAACAACGAGCAGGAGCATGGAGCCTGGTATGAAGAGAACGCAGACGATCCAGACATCATGGCCGATATGTTTGATCAAGTACGTGCGCATGACCCACAAGGAGTGTTGTTCCTCAATGAATACGGCCTCGTGACTTACAGTCGAGCAGCGCAGGTATGTTGCTACAAGTATAAACAACCTGTTTTTTTATGTTTTGAGTTTTGCAGAGAAAGACTAATGATCAGTTTGCCCATTTCAAAAATTCAACAATTGCTCCCAGTTAGGTAATGTACGACAGTAAAGCTTTAAGCAATTAAACCTTGCCTTGAGCTAAAGCGGCCCCAGATAATTGCAACCACAGTGATGAGTGCCCTCTTTGCCGTCAACTGCACTGCACCATTGTCGTTTCAACATTTAAAGTGTCTTTTTGTGGTTAAACGACACATCGTAAAAGGTGCTAGGGATTGGTCCAAAATGCAGGGCTTCATCTTGAGGCATTTCAAATTCAAAAGCATGCACAATGGTTTTACGGTATATAGAGAGATATCTTGCAGTAAGTAAAAACTTCTCAATTTATGCGATGGAATCTAAGACATTTACGTCACATTTTACTTCGTGTACGTGCCGTGTGGAAATGAACCGTTTCTTGAAAAGTTTTAAATTAGGAAATACGATTCAGAAGTAAACATCACTTAATCCCCTGTAAAACATGTTAAATGCTTTATTCACATTTGAATTAAAAAATTTAGCTGTAAATTACGACATAAAATCTCTCATGAATTTGAATATATATACTTCCATTGGACTGATCAAAACATAGTTTTTTGGATTCATTTTTAGGGTTTTTGGTAATCGATTCAAATTAAATTACGTTTGAAATAAGAACGCAGTATAATTTTATACCTGCTTCTTTATAAAAAGGTTGTTATCGAAACTAAATTTTACTTCTAGCAAAACTCATATCAGAATTCTTTTCAAACGGAAAATTGAACTTTTTGCAAAAGGTCTCTATCATCTAGTTCGGCTCTGCATTGAAATTAAATTTGAAATTTGATATATTCAGCTACTGCGTCTGTAATTGTTTGTTTACAAAATCACAAGACATTCTATAAATAACCACGCCCCAGTATGTGACGGAAATCTGACATCAATATGTTTTGTGTTTACTAACAAAACTAAGGCAGTAGTGAATACAGCAGACAGGCTGACGTCACAGGGTTGTGACGTAGGCGGGATTGGCGCACAAAGTCATTTCAACAACATTCCTGACATCCCGGCTTTGCAGGTGAATCAACTCTAACCATTCCATATAAATCCTTTGTAACTGGAACACTTGAGTTGTCCCCACAATGATATCGCTTGCGTTTTTTTAATTTTCTTGAAAAGCTATGGCGGAAGGAGTAAGGTAACGCATCAGGCATGATCTGAATGCAATCTCACACTCAGCAATTCCGACTCTAACTTGACAACTCAAATAACTGTCACATTATTGTTATTATTATTATTATTATTATTATTATTATTATATTCTTCTTTTTCTTTTTCTTCTTCTTCGTCTTCTTCTTCTTCTTCTTCTTCTTCTTCTTCTTCTTCTTCTTCTTCTTCTTCTATTATTATTATTATTATTATTATTATTATTATTATTATTATTATTATTATTATTATTGTTATTATTATTATTATTATTATTATTATTATTATTCTCTAGTTTTCCCTTTTTTGTTCCCAGGTGATTAATGTAGTTATTATGAATGCTATATACTGCAGGCAAGAATAGACGTTCTCGAGGCCGGTGGATATCCAGTCTGGATCACCGAGCTAGACATAGACATGGCGAACGTCACCCAGCGCGCGGAGGTCCTCGATGACGTCATGACCCTCTATTTCTCTAGATCCGCCATTCACGGAGTCTTGCTTTGGGGTTTCTCCGACAACCATGGGCCTTGCAGGGAAACGTGTAGCTTATTCGAAGGCGATGATTTCATTGTAAGTTTTGCTGTCATATTAGAAGATTATAGGGTAGTGACTTTTTTTATTGAGGAGACGGCCTTGGGATATGCTTCCAAATTGAATGTCCCAGTTCCAGGACAGAAAAATTGCTTTTGAATCTTTATTAAAGAAATAATTGGCTGTAGCTTTGTTCATCTTTGTTCCATAATTAGACTGATATATAGCATGGTGCATTATAAATAGAACAAAAATATTGTTTCTTCCTGACTTTTCAGCCGAACGAAGCTGGAGAGCGCTGGATAGAAATGCTGACGTCACGCTGGCACACCCTTGCCCTTTTTAGCGCCAGTAGCGCAGACGAGAGCTTCGGCGTGCGCGGTTTCTATGGAAACTACGAGCTGAAGGTAATAATTAGTTCCTAAACCGGGAAGACTAGGGGGGGGGGGGGTAGTGGGGGGGGGGGGGAGTTTCTTTGTCTGGAAAACAGTGGGGATCTGAAGCAATAGCCCGCAGGAAAACTAAAAGATCTCTGCATAAATATCCTTAATTCCAGAAAATCTCTCCTAAACATTCTGGTTTTTTTTTCTTTTCTTATTTATTATTATTATTTTTTTATCGAAGATAACGCTAACTATCTTCAACCAATATTAAAAGAATGCAGACTGAGGGTAGAAAAGGAGGGTTATTCTGCTGGCATATTGAAGTGCACCCTTTGAACCGACTAGAGAAAATATAAATCGAATTTTTGCCTGTGATTTTTTTTTGTCTTCACAGGTTTTTGTGAGTGGACAAGAAATAAAAAGTGAAACATTCACGCTTCCTGTTGGCTCTGCAGTGACGGTATTTGTGGAGATATGAGAAAAACGTTTGTATGGAACTGCGCAAAAATTACCCCCGTAAAATAAATGTATATAATCTCAACGCAAAGTTTTCATGTGTCAAAATCAACTCATCTGATCTGAAAAAAGAAAACCTCTAAGAATGCACATTTGGTTGGGAAGTTATGAAAAGGTTGGTATTTGGTTGTGAATCTAGCCTATAAAGGACACCTCTTTTTCACTTTTGACTATAACTCTTCGATTGAAAAAAAAAAAACCGTAAAATTGAGAGATATTTCCCACTTGGTATTAAAAATACCAAATGGGGATGATTTGCCTCGAGGTCTTCACCTATTTTTTTTCCTCCCTTTTTTTATTTTTTCTTCGTCCGCCGAATCGGTTTCCAGACATCTTCTCCAAGACCGCTGAAGCTAGACCAACCAAACTAGGCACATGTATGGAGGGTCATCTGAAGTGGTGCACCTGATAAAAGTTTTTGACCTTGACCTTACTGGTCAAGGTCAAATTGCGAAAAAGGTCAATCGGTTTCAAGACATCTACAGCAAGGCCATTGAAGCTAGAAAAGCCAAACTTGGCACATATGTAAAGGGCGATGTGATCTGAAGCAAGCGATAAAAATTTTTGACCTTGACCTTGAAATCGCGAAAAACGTCAATTAAGAAAAACAATGATTTATCTCGAAAACGGTAAGAGATAGAGCATATAACATCCGGTGTCCTTGACCTCCAGGTCACTTTCGAGCTCGAAAACGGTAAGAGATAGAGCAATTCTGACCTCATTTTCGACCTCAACCACCTATACGACGATACAGTGTACGTAAGGTATAACTTCCGGTGTCCTTGACCTCCAGGTCACTTTCGAGCCCCAAACCGGAAGTTGGCCTTTATCTCGAAAACGGTAAGAGATAGAGCAAATTTTTGGCCTTGACCTTACCGGTTTAGTTAGTAGTATTTAGGAGGATATTCTACATTCAGACATGTGAAAATTGTTAACAAACTGCAATATCATCTACCTTCCGTTTTAAGTTATCATTCCAAGTGGGGCTAATTCGCTGAGCGAATTTCGGTCTAGTTCTTCTTGGCTCTTCTTGCGCCAGTGTTTGTCAGTTTTAAACGAAAACGTTTCTTTTATAGCAAAGTAACGTATTAGAAGGGGAAACAGAGACAGAAAATCGAATCACATTGCGTTTTTTCGCAACTTTGGACAAATGTCGAGATTCGGTTGTATATGAGACTAGAAACATAGTCTTTTCTCAGACCTTGCTCCAATGCCAGCACACAATAAAGAAACAACTTTAGCATATTGTTTCACAGCGGAAATGTCAGCCTCCAGGATCTTTTAGCAAATAAGGTAAAAATTAATTTTAACATAAGAACCTTTCGGACATCCCCACCCCACCCCCACTCCCCTGCTCAGAGCGTTTTAATTTTTTGAGAATATTCACAAAAAAGTGGCCTCTTACATATTCTAACCTAGGGAATGATAAAAAGACGGGAGGGGTGGGGAGCACTTAAACCAAACATTACCCTGAAAACCAACTGTTCAAAGTGTCTTTTTAAAATATTCTGACTCTAATTAAAACGCAAAGGTAAATGTAGATTGCTATATTTGAAAAAAAAAGTATTTAACGTACCTTTTCCAAATTTTGACATGGTATTTCGTAACTGATCTTTCACCGATACGCAAAAATTCGCCTATATTAAATGTCTTTAACTATTCTTAATTATCCATAGTTTTTTATGATATCACAGTTTTCAAGATTCAGTATATCGTGTGCCCTGCTCGAGCCTCAGCTAACACATTAACATGTCGCGGCATAGACGTGATGAGTCTATTTATTCTCCATTGTGGTATCCTATGCCGTTCGTCGATGAGGGCTTGTCTGAGTTCGACATGGCTCTGAGGGGGCCGCGTAAGAGCTCGAATTCTTCGGTCAAGCGAATCCCACAGATGCTCTATTGGATTCATGTCGGATGAATATGGAGGCCACTTTGGAGTCTGCACATTGTTATCAGGAAGCAGATTCATGCATATTTTTGCTACATGCGGACGCGCATTGTCCTGCATGAATGTGGATTGCAGGTCGTTTGTGCCGTCGGCGTTCATTTAAAACTGGGTTAACGTATGCTTTACGAGCTCGTTTCCCGTGATCGCGCCATCGATTTAGCACTATCTCTCGACTGATGCGGCTGTTGTGTCTCAGTGAAGTTGCACTCGAGGTGGCCGTTTCGGTTCGAAACCTATCTTGAAGATGCGCCGTTCGCATAGATCGATCTTGCGCTGGAGTCATAACTCTTGGTTGACCAGGTTGTGGGCGGTCCTGTACAGAGCCGGTCTGCAGATGACGCTGCTGCAGTCTGCATATGGTTGATAAAGCCACTCCAAACCTTCTAGAAATTGCTGCTTGTAACAGGCCAGACTCTAACATACCGATCACTTGCCACCTCTCATTTTCTGTAAGTCGTGGTATTTTGGTTTTTGGAATTTTTGGATTTTTTCTTTTTGCAAACTTTCCGATTTTTCTTTAGCTCTCCTTTCGCGTGCTTTTAAAATGTTTGATTCAATTGATCAAGGCGCCATTTTGCAATATTTGCTACACACCAAGGTGTTACTTTTGTCGTAATCGATAAAGTATGTTGGTGCAAAAACAAATAGAATCTATTTTAATTGTGTTAAACATTTGACGTTTATTTCATTTCCATAACCCAAAAAGAACAGAATAAAAACCATTTTAAAGCCTTTGCGTTTTTACTTTGCGCCAGTATATGTTTTTCAACTGAAATGCAATACATTTAACAAAATTCTAATTTTAAAAGTAAATTACATTTCCTTTTTCTGCATATGGGGCCAACAATCGTAGGCGTTTTTATTTATTCTATAATAATTAAGTTAATTGCGCGGCTAGAACGGACTTGGACTACTAGACTGGATGATATTCCTGTAGCTGCTCACCTACTTTCTGGCTCAATTCACTTTTCCCCCAGAAAAGCCTACAGAGACAAAGTGACGTGTTGTAACAGCCGCATTAAAGCCACCGCTAGACCACACGCGCTGTAGATATAGTAAGCGCACATCAGAGCGGTTAATTAGAACCAATACTGAAAAATTACACTTGGGACTTTGCGACCTTTAGTCCCAAGGAGTTTTGTCCGACCATAAAATTGCGCAAGTTTCTCTTTTTTCCCTTTTCCCTTTCTTTTTTGTTTTCTTCCTCACCTTTTTCGTTTCCACGCATCTCCTCCGTACGGCTAGGGCTAGGAAAATGAAATTTGGTCTGCATATAATGGACTATGACAAGAGGATTCATGTGAAAAACTATTTTGTTTTGTTTTCTATCTATTTATTTATTTTTAAATAAAACAGGTGAACGCAAATAGATATCTCTGGACAACAAAAAAAAAAAAAAAAAAAAAAAAAAAAAAAAAAAGGAAAAAAATGCCACATAATGAGCACCACAGCACTTACTCTTACCCGAATATACTACAATCCCATTTATGCCATCATTTACAGACAATCACAAACCCCATAAAACATTTAAAGCGTCAGTCACAAAATTTCCTCAAATTTGATTTAACACACTTTTACTTTTAGTATTCAGCGCCCAAGAGTTTTCTCTTTGCCCAATTAGTTACGGAAATTGGCGGTATTTGTTACTGAAATTTGCAGCAGACAAAAGCCTGCGAATTACGACTATTCTTTTAAGTATCTCAAAAATCATAACATCAACTGATAAATACTTTTTATATGTTCTGACATAAAAATATACTTTTTGATAAGTAATAACATCATGTTTATATCGGGATCTGTAGTTCCAAACAAAAATTCTGCTTTAGTAATATTTTCAAAAAGCAGGTTTCTGGGATCTATACATTTAAATAGCTTTTTGAGCGATATTTTCGTTACTTGGTATTCAGTAAGTGCATGCACTATGGTATCAGGAGTATTCGAATTACAGAATTCACAAAGTTCACTGTCTCTGATTTTCCATTTTTTAGATTACTTCCAGTGTTTACAATATTATGGACAATTTTAAACTGAAAGGCTAATATCTTAGGCTCTTTTATGGCTTTTCTATACATTGGTAGACTACCATAAATTGTGCTTTCATCTAAGCCTTCTTCTAATGACCGCATTCTTCAAGAAGCAGGTGCTTGGGTGATAGTCTCCAAAAATTTGTCGTAGAATATACTACTTTTGGTTTTAGAAATATCAATCATTTTCCCGCTTATTAGATTAAAGATTTATCTTTCAAAATTGACCACTGGCCTGGGAGAACTTATTACCTCAGATTTTAATCGGCTACTTTTAGCCTTTTACATAGGGCATGAATAAAAACTATTCCCTTCTCAAACCATTCTTTAAATAAAAGGCTTTTCCCGGTCACTAATATTTTATAATTGTTCCATACTATCTTATCACAATCATTGAATACAAAAATCTTTTTTGCAAAATCTAACATTCGCTTGCAAAACATAGGAATATATGATAATTTCGAAGTATCGTAGTCACATATTAACAAACATATTAATCCACCAATAGGAGTAAAAAATTCTTGCGCATAATGATTCCAGCTATTACCTTCTATGTGCCATACCCACTGAATTCGTAATTCCTTTACTTTACACCCAACATCAATGCTTCTTAGACCCCCTTTGTCAAAATTGCCTATTGCCACAGTATCGGGGGTTTGTAATTCAAAACAAAGCAATTTATCCCTTGTTGTATTTTTTTTCAAAGTTGTATGTTCGATTTCAGTTATTGACTTAGAATAGATACGGTTAGAGATGCCGAAAGTTTTAGAAATATATATTTTCCCCAAAATACTGAAGTCCCTCTGGCACCAGATTTTAAAAACCTAAATTTAAACCAGACAATTCTGAAAATCCCGCAATGTTTCTATACAGTATATACAGATGGAATAGTTTTAAGCAAGCACGTACAATCGCCTGCAAATTGTTTCAACTGATTTACATTTTTACCAATTTTAATACCTTCAATTTCTGTGTTGTTTCTGATTCTATCCCCCATCACATCTGCACAAAAGATAACAGCATACTCGATAGACCGCACCCTTGCCTAACTCCTCTACTAAGATTAAGCCATTTAGATGCAAACCCGTTTTTGATTACACAGCTATAAATATCAATCTAACAAACTTTAACTAGTGACATAAGGTCTGGGCCGAAATCAAATTCCCTCAAAACTGAAAATATGAAAGGTCATTCAATAGGATCAAATGCCTTTTCAAAATCGAGCTGAATTAATATACCAAGTTCTTCTATACGATCACAATGTTCAATAAGGTATTCAATGAAACGCACACTTCCAGCAATAAACCTATTTTTGACAAAACCACTCTGATCAGGGTGCATGATAAATGGTATTACCAAGTCTAGGTTTACCAAGGCTAGGTTTTTTGTGAGAATCTTATAGTCAGTGTTTAGTAAGTTAACAGGTCTCCAATTCTTTAGTTGTGAAGTCTTAACCTTTCTTTTCAGGTAACGTTAGAACTCCTCTACGTTGCGACATTGATAAAATTCTACTTTATCTTGAAAAATTGAAACATTCTATCAATTTAGGACCTATGGAAGTCCAGAATTCCTTATAAAACTCAGCAGGTATGATATCACAACCCGGAGATTTATTTGATTTTAAACATTTTAAAGCTTCCAAGCACTCTTTTACAGTAAGTTCGCCTCCACAAGCTAGTTTTTGATGTTCTGTTAAATGTCTGTCAGTCGCTACGTTATTTTCTTCTTTGAGACTTGAAGAGTAACGGTTATTGTAAAACTCTCCCAGAAACTGAAGTATTTTTTCTGGCTCAGTCACTTCTTCTTGATTATTATTTATACAAAGTTTAGAAATAGTCTTTTTTCGTATGAAGTCTTCGACATATTTGAAAAACAGGAATTGTTTTTCTTTCATTTTCTTCTATATAATTTAGTCTTGATCTCAGCCAAGATCCCCTTGACTTTTCTTCTTCAAAAAGTTCTACCTCTTGTTTTACCTGTTCATATTCACCGATTTCGGCATGCGTAGCACTGTCATTACATATTTTTATGTCTAGTAACTCCAGTTTATCACTAAGCATTTGCTGTTTCTTGCGTTTGTTCTTAGCCCTCTTTTTACAATATTCTATAGAATAAAGTCTAATGTGATATTTCGGCCAATCGAATTTGACTAGAACGCTACTGAAATTATTTGGTTCATTCCAAACGCGCTCTATCAGCGTAAAAAACGTGAAATACTATTGACTTTGACGTCAACATCAGCATTTTATGACGCCATGAAAGTTTTAAAGTGATATTCCAAGAAAACAGTTGAATATGGCTTTAAAAACTACTTGTTTGCAAAAAAAAAAAAATTAAAAATGATATCCTATTTTTTAAATGTGATGTCAAAACACTGCCACTTCAACCATGTTCAGGCTATTTTCTTTCACTATTTATCACGTCACATGATTTCGGATCCACAAATGTTATTGTCAAAGAGAAAATCTAGTACTTGTTTTTTATAACTTTCTTTTTTAATATTCTTTAATAGCAAATCAAGTTAAAGATGGACGCTGTCATACCCGAACCTTCGTTTTACACTACTTGGTAGAGCAGTTACTCTTTATCCTCTATAAATCTATGTGAAACACTCCTTCTCAAAGGAGTAACAACAGCAAGTTGTCAAGTGAACGAGTTTGCAACAAAACCTTAAAAACTGAAAAAAATATTAACAACTTGTTCTCTTTGTAATGAAAAGTGCACTGTCAGCTGCTTGTAAAATGCCACGTAAGTAAGATGCAGCGGCCTCAGTAAAAAGCAACATCGCAGATGCAGTAGATGACAGTTAGCATTTCAGTATCGTCCAGTCACAAGCGAGTATGCCCTATGTTTATGCATACGCTCACAGACAGTAATGCTTTGCTAAGGATGACCGTGAAGACTAAGTATTAAGGACGGGCATTTTGTCCACGTCTTTCTTTTTTTTTTTTTGGGGGGGGGGGGTAAGGGTTTCGCGTTTTTTAAGTCACTGGGTGGTGAAAAGTTATTTTTAACCGTCAATTCGTATACAACTAAGCTGTCTACATATTTTGTATCAAAATCCCGCTTTAAAACCGACCAGGAAAACGAAACAGAAAATCACGTCATTATGACATCATGCGTTAAAACATAACGTTACCACGATGTCCTTTGTCAAAAAGTAGTCTCATAACGTATTTTGCACGAAATCTGTAGATCCAGCCATTTTTGAGAGATTCAATTTTGAAATATCCATGGCGTCACAAGACGTTGATGACGTCATGGGTCAATAACAATTTATTTAGCACCATTTCACATAGTCGACTATAAGTGTGCCAAATTTCATTCACCTAGCTGAAGCCGTTTCCGAGGAGATGTCTGAAAACCGACACAAAAATTTTGGCTGAAAAAAAAAGAAAAAAAAAAAAAACTGACAAAAAAAAAAAAAAAGAAGAAAAAAAAACATGCTCCCTCCCCCAAACCAACTTAGCACATTGTAGCACAAGCCGCAAACATTACGCAATTGAAATTTTAAGCTGTCATTAAAATTATGATTTTGTTGTAAAATTGCGCTACTCGTTAGAGACATCGGTCTAGTTGCAAATCAAGTTATTTATTTCTGTGCACACAATTATCTTCGTCATTGTACATTGATTGGTTGACATCACGACTCCATCCAGGATCCGGAATATGCTTTTCAACTCCTTTACTTTAAAACAGCTGTTCACCTTTGTAATATAAACTTACAAAATAACCTTACAAGTAACCTTACAAAATAGAATACCTTAATCCAAGTTATATTGAATTTAGATTCTGGACCATCCTTGTTCAGTTCTTTTTGTTATAAAAAGTGCCACAAAAATCAACGAGTTTTATGGGTCTCAAAATATTACCATGGTGGTGGGTGGTGGCGGGGATGGGGGGGGGGGGGTGGGGGGCGGAGGACAGCTGTTTCCCAGGTGTACGTGAATATGCGGATAAAATACTTGAATATATACAACCTGCTTTGAAACTGGTTTTCACCATTATTTTCTTCAGCAACCTTAACCATACTGATTTTTTTCATTTAACAGGTCAAAGGTAACTCAAGTTTAATGCACCTTCCAAAAGGGTTCAGCTTGGCAAGGAAATGCTCCCACAGACTGAGTCTTAAAACACACATTTCCGGTGTAGGTGATAAAGAAACTTTCATGACTACAAACAGTAAATTTGCGTAAACATGTTGCATGTTTAATGCCTGACAACAGTGTTTCCATCACAAGGGAACAGTGTTATGACGTAATGTGGTTCAAAGTAATAAGAACACCAGAAACCTGTTTTGACACATCAAGTAACGCCCCCAGCCTCACCTCACACACTCACCTAATTGCACCTATTGGCGTTTGACGTCAGCATGGCATGCTTCAACGTCATGACGTAAATAAGTTTTGAGCTATAAATAGCCGCAGTAAAAAACAGTTGCATGAAATCGGACTGCAAGTTGTCGTGTAGTGTGGGCGAATAATCATACTCACACCTTACCGTATTTAATCAGTATATTAAATATGATAGTATTCAATATTTCCTTGTGGTAAAAAATGAAGTTACAAAACAACCTATAATTGTTGTTGTTGTTGCTGTTGTTTTATCAATTTCTAAAGGAGACCAATACGCATCAACAAGTAAAAAATATTACTTTAAACGGATTAAAGCAAGGGTTTGGTCGAAACAACGCCTTCCTTCCGTAGTTTCATAGGCGTCGATAATCCGATATCTAATCAACTTGGAGTGAAAGCTAAAATTGAAATCGAAACGTACAACGTCAATTTCCCGACATTGTACAGATGTCAGGAAAGCGACGCTGTAACGACCATAGGGCAATGATAATCTAGAATAGCCATCGTGACAACGACAACCATAGGGTGGTCGCCATCACGGTACCCCCATCCTTCGGTCATCCGGTAACACAGAATATGGTTGAAATCGATTTCCATGAATAATTTTCAAAAGTAGATAGAAAAACAACTTGGTCCTTCTGTTATTATACATTTTATGTCCTTGTTTCAATCTATTTACGAACTTACCTTTCCAACGTTTATACAATGTTGATTTTCGACGTCTATTCAACGTCGATTTTCTTGCGTCTAGACGTTGATTAGACGCCGAAGACGTTTAAACGTTTTTAGGCAGAATTAAAAAAAAGAACCTTTTTCAGATCCTGTGCGAAAAATATAATTCTGTCTTGGTTGACTCTGACTGCCATGCTGACGTCATATAAAATTATCATGGCAAGGACAAATATTCGTTGGTTCAGTGTTTTGTTTCACTGCAATGTTCTTATTTTAGAAGGTTTATCTCTGAATCTGGTTGAACGCAGTAAAAACAAACACAATTTTGAAGCTTAATGACAATAGATTCTGTTAATATAACAAAGTGACATTCTTTTTAACATAATGGGCAATTTAACTTCCTTCTAGAATTTGATTAGCTACTCTTAGCTAAGAATAGTCTTGCAGATTTAATTGCAGTAACGGACGCTCGTGGAGGACACACAAGAGCGTATCTTTAATTAAGCGTGACGTCGGTTTTGACGCAAAGTCATGTAATTATGTTGAGGCCTAATTATGTATCACATGATACATTTTGCAGGTTTCAAAGTTGCGTTTTTACTTTTGTTGAATATATATATATATATATATATATATATATATATATATATATATATATATATATATATATATATATATATATATATATATGCATCTCTGGTTGTACTTTAGGTGTGATTGGTAGTGATTTCAAATCAATATCTAATCAACGTCTTTGGCGCAACATTAAATGGCCTTGGAAAATCGGCTCGGTATAAACATCGGGCTGCAAACCAAAAACAACATCCTTGTGTTATCGTTCACCGGAAATGGTAGCCATGACAGGTCACTTTGAAAGTGACCAAAAAGGTCGGGGTACTGTGACGGAGGGTGACCACACTATGTTATTATTTTCCCGACTTGTATACAACGTCGCGTTCCCAGTGTCAACACAACGTCGACAGATAGACGTTGTTTCGTTTTTCATTGGCAACCTTTGCGTCACGTTTAAGACACGTCGAAAAATCAATGTCGATACAATATCGAAAGGTAGACGTTGTATCGTTTCCACAAAAAGCCAAAAAGCCGACGATATTTAAAGTCCATCGAACGTTAAGTCAAGGTCTCAATGTTTACTGGGAATATTAATGAGATTTCCTTTAGCAGCCTGTATAATACAACAACAGCAATAATAATAATAATAATAATAATAATAATAATAATAATAATAATAATAATAATAATAATAATAATAATAATAATAATAATAATAATAATAATACAGTTTTTCCCTCCTTCTTAAACTACAGCTGAAGTATTTATCTTTTCATTGTAAACATTACAGTCATTGAGCAAGTTTCTTGGTCACAACAAATGTTATCCATGTTTCTGTTCGAGAAGAAGTACTAAAATACACTGAGAATTCAACATAATAGGGTTGAAAAGCATCTCTTAATGCAAATCGACATCGTCAAAATGTACTTCAGGAAGACACATTCGCACGTCACAGTTGTGAGTTGAAACCTTTCAAAATTTAAACAAAGCAAGTGCTAAGTTTTTATGACGTAAACGATTTATAAAAGTTTTTATGACGTAAACGATTTATAAAAAACAATATTAACCTTTGCAGAAAAATAAATATAGAATTATATGGTATAATATTATTATCTAATAATATTAATTATATAATATCTAATATAACATATAATATAATATAATCCTAATAGCACAATATAAACGAGCTAATATATCTAATATATTATATTAATAATATAATGAATATTGGAATATAAAATGTATTATTTTTATGTTTATTTAGTGTGCTTTTGTAAAATTTTCTTATATAAATAACTGACCAGACCGAGTCTTACTTTTCAAGAAAATGAAGCATTTATATATAAGTATATTAAATTCTAGATATTTTGCAAGAGTCTCTAGCTACTTAAAATAAAAACGACTGCGATTGGGATCATGATTTATTTCCTGTTAAATCAACTTGTACATGCATACAATTTTTAACATATATAAATTCACTGTAGCTACCCACAACTACAATATATATATATATATATATATATATATATATATATATATATATATATATATATATATATATATATATATATATATATATATATATATATATATTGGTGTAAGGGGAGGAGTGTTGGATGTTAAAAACAATCCAATTTTCGCGCATTCTATTTCATTCGCCGCCAGCAGGATAGTTGGTGTGATCTGCCATACCGGAGATGAGACGGTGTTTAAATAGAAAGAGGTGGGGGCGTATGAAGGACTCGGTGCCTGCTGCCAGGAGATTACTCAGGAGTAGACAGGCAAGCAAGAACATATGTAAAATAAACATAGCCGACATACTTCGGCATACTATCGCGTTCGCCGCCAGCAAGCAGGCAGTGTGCCCCCATCCCTGCAGACAGCGAGGCGGGAACAAAACGATGTTTAAACACAATTAACAAATAAACACTTAATTGTTTATTAAACTCTAGATATGTTGGAAGTGTCTCTAGCTACTTAAAATAAAAACGACTGCGACTGGGATCATGATTTATCTCCTGTTAAACCAACTTGTACATGCATACAATTTTTAACACATATTTAAATTTACTGTTTAAAGGATCCCAATCGCTATTGAGGAATGTAGCGGTCGGACAGATACGTTTGGTAAGGTTTAATGTGCACCAATTTTTAACGCGATAATTCTCGAACACGTCTTACGCATGGCCAATGGAACCGACAGATACTGTTGGTACGCGTCCGATTTCCCATCTCCTTGCGTTTTGATAATAATGGTTGGTAAGCCGCACGAAACGGCAAACGATGCACCACCCAGTCAAAACGAATGCTCACTGTAGTCGTCTGCTTTGAGACCGACTTGTGTGGGTAGGGTACGCAGCGTGTTGAAAAATAGACCGTGTGCCACGGGGACAGTGCTGGCACCTTTGCGGAAGGAGAACAGGGGCGTTGCCGTCAAGATGGAGCATGTCCAGGTGTTTCGACATGGCTGTTATTGGACATAGGATGGATCCGGGGATAAGTGGAATGGGAACTTCTAGTCTTCTGTCAAAATTCTGCAACGTTTTTGTATACTTCACGGAGATGACGCCTCCCTCGGTGCTCGTGGTATAGTCCTGCAGAGGTCTTTCCTGCAGTCGTGACTGCATGGCATCCTTGAGAAAAGGGTTGATTTTCGAAAGTAACAGAAGAAAGTCACTAGGCATGCAGCCCAAACACAACACTAAAACGATTCTTGAAGGGTTAGGACGTTGTGCAGACGTTGTAGAATAGTAACTGTGATGGGTACTTTCTGTTTGGGTTGCGTACCTTTGGTGTGGACAATGCCTTTTAGCGTAGTTTATAGGACGAAATTATCGTCCGTATGGCTCCAGATGGAGAACGCGTATCCAGTATGGACTGTGGTCTCAGCGTTCTTGACAAAAAAGCACTGAAACGGGCGACAGTTATTTTGCTCGCAGGCACGGGTGTATATCTGTAGTAAGATCAAATCTACAAGAACGTATCTCTGTGGGTTCTGTAGGGAGACTTGGTCGCACATGAGAACGCAGCACGGTGGCAAATGTCAACGGCTAATTGAGTCAGCAAATTTATTGTTCTTTGTTGAATATACTTTACTCGTATCCGAATATTGAAAAAGGCACAAGTTATTAGCATGTTCCTCAGAATGTCACTGCCTTGTCTATTCCGAATGGCGAATCTATTTGGTGCATGGAGAGTTGTTGTATTATCCGTATATAGCAGGGCAACCGAGTTACACAGGGCGGGCCCCATCTATGAATTGCTAGCGCAGCCACAGCCACTAGCACAGCCGCAGTATGTAGTTCCTTAAAATCGCTCGCTCAGTGTGTATATAGCCAATCGGTAGCGCGTGATTCCTTAACTAGGGCCGCTGCCCCAGCAACGCCGCTGCAATCTGTCACAATGTATGCAGCTTCGGGCCTCGCCTTGCGGAGAAAACAGGAGGTGCCATTGAGGCCATTGCATAAATCGAGAATAGCCTGTAGCGGTAACTTTAAATCGCAGGAGACGCGCGCGCCATGATTCTGCTTTCTAAGTTTGCTCATCTAGTCAATGAGCTGGCGAATAGCGGGTCTCCCTGTTGTTTTCGGTTCCTCACTCCCGAAGGGTACGAACGACGTCCGTGAGCTTCTTATTAGGGAAGGAAAGTTTTCCGGATTCCGAGTCAATGTTAATACCTAGAAAAGTAATGTTTTTGGAGGGGAAGACACACTTATCCCAGCATATTGTAAAGCCCAGGTCCTGTAGGAGTTGGAGCCATTGCTTGTCTATCGCCATCGCTTGTCCATCGCTTGTCTACATTCTTGTTCCGGTGTTGCGCACATGAAGAAGTCATCTAGTCATGGCCTGTAATCCTCGGCGATTCATCATTCGAACGACGGATTGGGTAATTCTATGAAAGGCTCCAACGCTCAGGGACGCACCGAAGGGTAAACGAGTATCTACTAAGTACGTATAATTTTTATCTTCCCCGAAGCGCCGTTTTAACCCCGTAACATGCCTCGAGTCTATGCTAATCACATCGTGTCGATAAGCATTTTAAGGTCCACTTTCGCCATTTACCAGCCTTTATCGATCATATTAACAGCAGAGTCTACCGTAACAAAAGTGTTTTTTTCAGGATTCGCAGGACTGTTTACGCTTAGGCCGTCGGATTGGGAGCAGTAGTGAATGAGGCGTATGGAACCGTCTTCTTTTACAACGCATTTCTGGTTCATAATCAACTTTTACACGTCTTCCCATGTCGATTTCCTTCTGGAATTATTCTTCAACTTTTGTGCGATAAACTGTCTCAGCTTTTATGCTATTAGAGAGGTTAAGTTTGGTAAGAGGCATACCGGGCGTTATAACGTCAAAACCGTCTGAAATGCCGTTAGCCAGGAAGTTGAGAACGGGGTCGTTTTGCAGTTCTGTAAGCCCTGTGTCTATATTATCTTTAAGCGAGCTAGAGACTCTTCCAACTCATTGCTTGGGGATGATAGGTGCTTTTGTGCGAGGTACCGTTGGGGCGTTACGGGTGGGTCGTGTGCGTGGACCCTGGTTCGACGACAGGTATTTGAGACCGAGGTGAAAACTGTCCTCACCCCATGCGAATTGTCCAGCTGCTTGTTGGATGCGATACTCCTGGTCCAGCAGCATGGCCCACTCACGAGGGTATGTTTGCATGCACTCTCCCACTTTAATCAGGCACTTGAGGTGCCATTTTATCACTGGTAGTGTGCACGGGAGTTGCCAGGAGCGTAACAATTGGACCAGGATGCGCGAAGCCCTAACAAGGTATGTCAGTGGGACTAGGCTTAGGCGTGCGAGGCTGTGTGAAAATGCGAGCGTGTTTGGTTTTACCGGCTAGTGCTTGTTGCAGTACGTTGTCTACCTCCTGTTGCTGGGGCAGCGGGCAGGGGTGTTGCAGCTTTCTCCGCGGGAATGCTGCCAGACGCTGTTGAATTTCCGTAGTCTGTCGATTCAAGCTGCTGTATAGCTTTGGTCAGTGCGATTGTTTGACCCGTGTTAATTTAAGCTTCGCAATTGAACTAGAGTCTGCTTCCGCGAGCAGCTCGAGGTCATCCAATTCCTCCTTAATAAGCTTATCGATCGTACTTTGGCGTAACTTGCGTTCGAGCTAGTAGCCAGTAAACTGCTCAATGTTTGCTTCCATTTTTTACTGTTTAATTATTTGCCAAAGCACAAAGAAAGAAAAAAATTCTCACTTTCCGAGAACAAATTGTCACCATAGTTATTGTTTTCGTCACAATCTCCTTTCAACTATCCAATAGTTCGGTATTTAATTTCGTCCCAATAAAACTCTTAGTCATGCTTATTATTTCGTCACAGAACCATTTTATCCCAGTATATTTTTACAATTTTATTTTATTTCACAAGACGACATAAGTTCACACAAAAAAGAACATACAGTCTTTAACTTGTCAAAAACAATGCGATTTTTTCGCTGTTCTATTGCATTCGCCGCCAGCAAGATAGTTGGTGTGATCTGCCACACCGGAGATGAGACAGAGGGGGCGTATGAAGGACTCGGTGCCTGCTGCCAGGAGATTACTCAGAAGTAAGCATGCAAGCAAGAACATATGTAAAATAAATATAGCCGCCATACTTCGGCATGCTATCGCGTTCACCGCCAGCAAGTAGTAGCGTGTCCCCACCCCCGCAGACAGGCGGGAACAAAACGATGTTTAACCACAATTAACAAATAAACACTTAATTGTCCAGGAAAAAAATATGGTTGACAAACAAAGCTTTGTTTTCTGAGCAACAATTTGCTCTGGGGGGGGGGGCAAAATGTCACAGTTACACAATCAAGCCAACTTCTTCAATGAAGAAACTACATAGGATCTGGCGTAATATTGAGATTGCCAATGGAACTATTTATAGGCACTTTAAATTAAAAGAGTTCTATTTTTGTGAGATTTATTAAAAATCCCGGCTACAAAGTAGGTCTATTCACCCACTGACTTGTTTTAAACAAAACAACATCCAAGACGTTTTCGTTGAACAACAAAATTAAGCGTTTAAATTACGGCGGATATATCGCGTTTCATGTGTTTTGCATTCAGCAATTTCAACTTTTCAGCTACGACATATTAAATTTCCTATTGTTAACATTAAATGATTGATATTTTGAAATCTCAAAACGCTTTTTTAAATGTATATTTGCATTTTTACCCATAGCTTTGATTGCCGGTTTGGGATCATAAACAAATCTGCAAACACTATGTTTGTACTTTTACATTTACCTTGTTTCTTGGTGTTGGACTGTAAGATACTCTCCATTCTGGACCTTTCTGAAGTACATCTAGTCTTTATGACAGACAGATCCCCACAATTTCCCCTCGTCTTCCTAGATATGTGTATCAGAACGCCCGACCACGAGGGAGTCTGTGATAGACCGGATTGTGAGACGGGGTAATTATTTCTCAGTCTGCCGAGTAGGAGGGTGTTTTGATACTTCAGACGCACTGAACCCGAACTGAAACCGATATTCAAATTTCATTTTTGTGTGGGAAGGAGGCAGAAGGTTGTACTGCAATTCCAATTGGCGCAGAGCACTGGGGACTGCCAATCTTTCAAACCAACAAAAGGGAGCTGAATCTGTAGATTTTGAAAATCGTTCTGCCATTTAAAGAACAAAAAATTGTGAAAAAAGTTCTTTCTAAAACAGAGAAACTTCAAGCACAGGTGATGTCTTGGCCGGGAAACCACGAGTGACTAAGTCACGAGTTTGTTTCTCGCTCGAAAACCATCTGTGCGAGAAGTTTTTCAGTTTCAAACCCTAGTTCTTCTGAAATAGTAAATGTGTGTATAATACGTACAGTTTCGCAGACTACAACGATGCGCATCAGTGAACAGCTTAGGCCAAGAGCCCATGCATATTGATTTTTTAATAAATAGTGTCAAAATGAAAAACCCCTTCTGATGACGTAAAAGGACATAGATATACAGACTTTTGGTTTTAAAGTCCAGAATAAAGAAAACTGTAATAATTGCCAAATCCTAGAAAAAAGTTCGACATTCCGAGCGTGATGCCGCTAGGATAAAATACCGAAATATACATATATGTATCAACGGATAGCAATTGGATTGGATTTTCACCATATCTGAAAAATAATCGGGATATCTTTGGAATCACGTCCTAAAAATCTGGGAATGGATTAATTTTTCAACAGAATTCCATCCTTTACTTTTTCTATGGAGAAACCATTTAACAAAAGAGGCTGAGAATCTTTTTCAGAATGCTAAAACTTAATGTTAAAAGAGTACTCAATATGATTTTGGTGAAGAATTTATTTTTATAGGATTTAGCACTTTAAAAATTCAGTGCAAGAAAAACCTACCTATAACGGACTGCGGTGTATAATTTTAATATATCATGAACAGACTTAAAAAGCTGTTATGTTTGACCTGTCTGATAAATAAAACCCAAATAAAAAGAGTCGATTGCGTGGTCATATAATTATGTTAATGTCCAGAAATAAAGAAACCACTGATTAAGTGTATATAGAATTGAAGATAGTACACACATTTTCATTGTTGGCATTAAAGGGTTTGTGCTTGTGAACATCCAAAACGAATACGTGATCGAACGAATAAAGAGACTCTTCAGAGTTCTAAAGATGTTGTTTATGCAAAAATAAAAACTGATGTCATCAGAAGGGTTTCATTGCTGAGAATTCTCATGGAAAGACCATGGTTGACGTCACAACTATGGTTTAATTACAATTAATTGATTAATGTGCTTCTGTGGATTTTCGAGTCATATTCGAATCGAACATATTTATTATAATTTAGAAGGGAATAATTACAATAACAATAAAAATAACAACAATAATAATCATCATAATCATAATAGAAGGTCTCTCTCTATGATAACTGGATCGCCATTATTCAGGTTTAAAAGTGGACATTCAAAGCATGATTGTTGAGCTCCGATGTCAAGCATGATTGTGTAAGCTCCGATGTCAACCATGATTGTGTGAGCTGCGATGTCAAGCATGATTGTTGAGCTCCAATGTCAAGCATGATTATGTGAGCTCCGATGTCAAAGCATGATTGTGTGAGCTCCGATGTCAAGCATGATTGTGTTAGCTCCGATGTCGGGCGTGATTGTATGAGCTCTGATGTCAAGCATGATTGTGTGAGCTCCGATGTCGGGCGTGATTGTATGAGCTCTGATGTCAAGCATGATTGTGTGAACACCGATGTCAAGCATGATTGTGTGAGCTGCGATGTCAAGGATGATTGTGTGAGCACCGATGACAGGCATGATTGTGTGAACACCGATGTCAAGCATGATTGTGTGAGCTCCGATGTCAAGCAGATGTTGGTACTGGGACTCGGAACTGAAAACTTTTCTTTGCTATCAGTATTCCTATGCCAATAGAATTTCAGTTGGACAAAAATCTTTTTTGTGATCTTAGAGCGACCCCAAAGTGATGTCGGATAAGGACTTCTAAAGGCACTAGCAATAATTACATGTAGCTTGGCATTATAAATTCAACAAATATTACGCATTTGCTATTAAGGATTCATCGTTTTATAAATGGATAGAACAAGCTTTAGATCACTCTTTTTCTAAGTTGGTTAACATATTTAAGAATTTGGTATATGTAAAAATATCCCGTGTGCGTATCAAAAAAGTCAACTTGTCACTTCATAGCCCGTCCACCCCAACCCGGCCCTGCCCCCTCACCAGCACCCCCACCACTGATCCTAACACTGCTTTCATGGATGTGTTTTGAAGAATCTACCCCACACCTAAGCATGATAATCAGTCGCACAATCATAATTTCATTTATTTCTCACTCTTGCGATATTGTTCAGTCACATGTCGATCTGTGAGCTATCACCCGTCGGGGAACAACAGCTGTCTAGCACTCACGAAGCTTTGATTTTAGGGGTGGAAATAAATTTCGCGCTTACAGTGTTTCCTATTACCAGATTATAATGACTGGCGGCCACTATGAATTCTAAAATGCAATGTGATCAACAGGCTGATTATTTTGAGGCATTTGAGAGGTTTCATATCGTGGATAAAAAGTATGTGACATAGAGGGACGTTAACCGTTTTCGAGATAATGGTCAACTTCCGGGTTTTGGCCTTGACAATGACGGAGGAGGTCAAGGTCAACGAGGTACATCTTGTATAACGTCTTTTAGGCCCAAAGGGTCGAAAATAAGCTCAAAACCGCTCTATCTCTAGCCGTTTTCGAGATAATGGTCAACTTCCGGAAAATAAGCTCAAAATTATGCATTACATTGATAATTCATGGTACTTAAACCTCCTTATTTTAAACTACTCAGAATTCTGCAAATTTAACACAACTGTTCTCCTGTGCCCCACTCAATTGTGTGTGCCTAGATATGAGCGTTAAATCATTCCAACATACATCGGGTGAAGACAGTTAACTGCAGAGATGCTTCTTCTAGGCCGCGAAGGTTCAGCCCCGAAATACACCTTGTGATATACGATGCAAGAAAGAAATCGACAGTAAGATGTGTTACACAGCGTTATGTAGACGTTGGATAAGCCAACTGTGTTTAGACGTTGTTTTTTCGTCGGAACCGAAAGGACAATTTTCTCCGATGTCTAATCAATGTCTTTGCTGCAACGATGAATAAACGTCAGAAAGTCGGAGTTCAACAGACGTCGAAAAGCGGAAGTTGTAAAGACGTCAAAGTAATATTCAAAAACTACCTCATTGTTTTTTTTTCTTTCAACAGCAGTGGTAGGCACGATAAGCTGCTTCTAAAACAGAACAAAGCGAGAACGTATAATGTGAGAATTTAAAGAACGCACAAGTTTTGTTTCACCTAATTTGAAAAATATTCATTGAAATCGACCTGGATACATATCAGGCGTGACGTCATCACCCAAGTCTGGGGGTACTTTGACGGAGCAGTAATCACACTAATTGTGGCTGTTAATAGGGCCATTCCAGATTACTATTTCCCCGAAGTCTATACAGCGCTGAGAGATAAACATTGTTTCGACTTCCATTTTAGCCTATTCGCAGCGTTGGTTAGACGTGGGATATTCGGTATTTATCCAAGGTCGTAAGGCAGACGTTGTTTCGATTACCATGAGCAACCACAAAAACCGAGTTTTCATCGCAGTGAATCGAAACTTATATATAGTCACTGAAAGGAAGAGCTATCCAGTATTTTGGCCCCGTACAACTTGATTATACTCTTTGCAAGAGTTAATTACCAATTAAGTGTTCATAAATGGATGTTCATGAAACTTTCAGTCAGATGAACACTACACCTAGTGTTTCCTTCGGATGGTTTCAGTACCACGTCTTGTCATTTATTAGCCCAAAAAATAATGAAATAAAATGGCTGGATTTTAAAAAATTATAACATCCGTGGTAAAGCCGTTCCGCCAATAGGCATTTTTCAGACTGGAGGATATGTTATGTTATGGCAGAAGTTTATGAAGACGAACTAAACAAAATTCTTGAATGTTTTAGTGTAAGAATCTTATCTTAAATAAAAGAAAATACAACACACACACATACTCTCTCTCTCTCTCTCTCTCTCTCTCTCTCTCTCTCTCTCTCTGTCTCTGTCTCTCTCTCTCTCTCTCTCTCTCTCTCTCTCTCTCTCTCTCTCTCTCTCTCTCTCTCTCTCTCTCTCTCGTCAAAGTTCGAAAAAAGTAACAGGAAATGCAGTTAAGTAATTTTTGTGGTGATACCCTGCTAAACATAAGAACGTTTTTGTTTGGTTGTGAAAAGTTTATAACGTTTTCCTAACCAAAAACGAACCTTTTTTGGTTGTAAAAACGTTATATTCAGCAACCAAACGAAAACGTTATTTTACAAACCAAACTCAAACCTAATTTGGTTGTAAAAACGTTACATTTAGCAACCAAGTAAAAACGTTTTTTTTTCAAACCAAAAACAAACGTATGGTATTAGAACGCTATTGAAACTGATTTTTAAAGAACCAAAAACAAACCAAAAACAAACGTTTTGTATAAGAACGTTATTATATCAATTTTAAAGAATGTCATATATTGGAGTGTCAAGGAAATGTTATAGGCATTTTAATACTTTTGTAAAGTAATTTTAGATATGACTAATATATTCGCAACAACAAGAATTACATTTTAGATGCGAAACGTCAAATTCAATTCACATATATTTAACTAATTACTGTAAGCTATAACTAAGCATTAAGTGGGCAGATAAAAAAAGCCCATAAAAAGGGAGATGGTAGACCTTGGGGGAATTTCCGTACGCGGGAAATGTTCGGGGGAGGGGGATTTGAAGTGGGAAGAGTAGGGGTGGTGGGAATTGGTTCAGGGGAATTGTCTTAGACGCACATTTCAAAGGATGCGCCGCGGCGTAGAGGTAAGTTCGTCGCTTTGGATGCTAGAGGTTCCCGGTTCAAACCCAGCCAGGTATGAATGTTTTGTGAAATGTTAGTTGCAAAAAAATTAATGGTAGTTCTTAAAAATGAAATATGATGTGATGATGGTGCAAGATGCAGCCTCCCAGAGTGAATACATTTTGAAGAATGTTGAACGATATTTTTTTTTAAATAATTTGTTTTACGCACGTTTCACGATAAAAGGTTTTCTTAACGTTGTGTATGAAACGTTCTAAAAACGTTTTTTATAAAACGTTTTTAGAACGTTGCGAAAAAAACGTTTTTCGGCATTTCATATACAACCTATAGAAAACGTTTTTTGCAACTTCAAAAGGTTCGGAAAAAAAACGTTTTCAAAACGTTATTTCAACCAAATTTGTTTTACGGGGCGGCCCAAGCAAGGTCACAACAAAACCCGAATACAATGGCCATGGCACCTGGACAGTAGTGACAAAAATAAATTCGGTTATATGTCCCTTCTTGTGTGTTATGTGCTTAAATTATACAGTACATTTTCACGTTGTGGCCACCAATGAATAAATACCCTGTAGACCGGCCATGACACGTCGGCATCAGTAATCACACTTAATTCGGTTATTCGTTCCATTGGAAGTTTTTTTGTGTGCATATTGTCAACCTCATGGCTCACCTTCACACCAATAAAAATAAAATATAAGTGATTAAGGTACCTTTGGAATTTCATTCAACGATAATTCGTCATGCTGAACACAAACAATAGTCGCTGCCCAAAACGACATCAAAACGTGACGATACAGAAAACATTTTATGAAAAAAAAATGGAATTTCTGCCAACTGTCTTTTAAATATGTGGAAAAATAGCAGCGCCACCTATTTCAGGTGATTTTGTTGCTGGCGCCTTGGGCATTATTCGTGAGCAGTCAACTTACTCTAACGACGCCTGAGTACCTTCACTTTTTTATAAATGTCATGCAAAACAATGTTCTGAAAGGGATTTGATATCCATATGTCGATGATATTGTAATGAGTCGTGATGCGTCCATGATGTCTTCATTAGTTTAAAGTCTTTAGAATTGTTTTTTATTTAATTCTCGTATAGGAAATACCTTTAATTTAGGTGTATAAAATGCGTTAATTGGCAAACAAAACAAAAGAAATCTGGAATGTGCAAAAATATGGAGGAAGTCAACGTCTGCACTAATAGACCTGTACAAACGCTGAAGAAAATGCGTGCTTAAGAAATGGCGTCAGAGACATTTGAGTAATTTCTACGCATGCACATGTAGAAGCGCGAACCAATTTACCACCCTCTTAAACGCACTGTCTGACTTTTCTCCGTTTCCTGAATATCAATGATTTGATACCTTGTGTATTTATAGATGCGGGCATTTGCCAGTGTTGTAGCCACGCCCTTAATTTTCACTGCTTGAAAACGCATTGTATTCTACAAATAACGAAACAAAATATCCCCAGCCATCACTGACCCCGAGTCATATTGATAGGAACAGGACAATCCCCCTCCCTAAGACAACCCCCCCCCAGTCATCCCCCCCGAACCCCCCCCCCCCCTCCGAGCAATTCTCCCGTAGACAATTCCCCCAGAGGACTACCCCTCCCCTCGAATTAATTTTTATTTGTCCTATTTTTCTTTGTATTCTCTCTCTCTCTCTCTCTCTCTCTCTCTCTCTCTCTCTCTCTCTCTTTCTCTCTTTTATACAAATTATTGCCATTTTATCTTCTAACTGGAGGCCGTGTCATTGTCCTTTCAAGATTGTCGCAATTGGAATTTACATGCCTTATCCAAACCATATTGATATTAGTTATCGCACCGATCAATACCTTTGATACAAACTAATGAGTATGGGTTTTGTATGGGTGGGGGTGGGCATGGGGCTGCAACTCCCCTAACCCTTTATCTTGAAATTTCTGGTAAAATTTACCGCAGCTAGCAATTACTTAATTAGTGTAAATTATCTAAATAATTAGTGGTATTGACCAGCTGATTCTAGGGCGTGGACTTTGCAAGACGCCAATCAAGTGTACTGCAGCTGTGCATGGCGTTGCTAGGCAACAGTTTACTGTATACAGTAACTCATAGAATTTTTCCATACCCGCGTTCGTTTCTACAGTAACTTATTCTGAGTGACAAATTCTACAGACGAAACCCAATACTTTCATATTATTAGATATGAGGGTCAAAATATAAAAAAAATGCTGTGTAAAATATGAAACTCCAGCTTCAGATACAACACAAGCAACATGCAACATCAATGCCGTTAGCTGTCGGTCCGGATTTTAATGTCAGCAGTCACATAATAAATAAATAAATAATAACCACCGATAAAAATTGTAAGAAAAAATTTGTACCGCAAAGTCATACTAAGCTTTTATGTTATGATTTTTATCATTTATTGTATTTTTGTGATGTACATAATTTGATTTTTAAGGGGGTGGTAAATTAAATCAACAAATGTGCAATAGGATAACATTTGAAGTGAGAGAAATCAAAGCGCAAATAAATAAGCAAATACTACCATCACGCTGTATCCTCCTCCCCCTTCTCCCACCCCTCCCCCTCACGCTAACACCAATAAACGTGGAAGATATCAAAATCAGAAAAATGCGTTTTAGAGGCTGGCGAAATTGGTTCGGTTTCTTTCTTAAGCTCGTATTACACGAGGACTGTTTTGCGAAAGCTTTTGATGAAAGGGCTGTGAGTCCCCGTGTAAACACTACTCGCCACACTGATAATGAGAGATTCGCAAAAGCATCCTGCGATAGAGCACTGCTCTATCTCCAGGCATCACGGAGTGGGCTCATTAACATCACTTCAAAGGGATCCTGGGATAACCCCGCTTCAAGGTGTTAATTGCCCAACGCCACATGTATTTGAATGTTTTTTTTTCTTTTTCAATGTAGCTTTAATTTGTATTCCGTTTGACCGTACAGCCCGAAACAACACAAAAAGTAAAATATAATGGATACTTGGTTTGACGACGAAACTTTTAAATTAATAGATCTCTATAAAGAAAAATATATTCTGTGGAAAGAAACAGCATAAAGACAACCACAAAAAGGAAAAACGAACAACGGCTTTGAAGGAAATGGCTGAAAAATGTGGCAAATCTCTGTATCCATGGCCTCGCCCAACACGTTTATTTCTTCCGATGTATTCTTTTGATTTTTTTTGCAAGTCAATGCAATAATTATGCGGGAAAGTATATTTATTTCTCTTCAAGTCCCCCATCCTTGAAACTTCGATATATCTGATGTGTTTTTACATTGCATTCACTATTTGAATATAGATAGGGAGCAGGGAGCAGTAAAAAATCCTCTGTGTAAATACCTCAGGGATCAAGCTCATTAAGTCAAGATGGAGTTGTAAAATCGGCCTGTGTAAACTAGCAAGAGGTACAGCTCATAAACCGCAGGCGTTTTTGATAGGACTTTAAAAAGAATCGTGAAAACACCGCTTTAAGCTCGTATTACACGTTTTACAGTACATTCATTATTTAAATATAGATAGGGAGCAGGGAGCAATAAAAAACACTCTGTGTAAACACCTCAGGGATCAAGCTCATTAAGTCAAGATGGAGTTGTAAAATCGCCCTGTGTAAACTAGCAAGAGGCACAGGTCATAAAACGCAGGCGTTTTTGTTAGGACTTCAAAAGGAATCGTGAAAACACCCCTTAAAGCTGACTATAACACAATCCTCCACCGTCCTCCCTGAAACTAATTATCATGCTTATCTTACATGCCTATTTACCAGGTGGCAATTAAGTGCCTTTCACTTTCTCGGTTTCACTTGTTAACAGTAAAATGAATAGGCCAGGTCCCCCATTATTGCTTATTTTTATTTACTTATTTGAACTTCTGGTGCGTCCACGCAAGGTGAGAAATCCCTGTGAAATGCCCTTGCTGTATAGTGATCACTGCAAAGAGAGAAATATGAAGTGAGTAAATTTTATTTCAAAGGGTAACAAGTCATTATTATATCCAGGCACTTTATGTATTTTTTTTTTACAAACGAAGGCCTAATATCTCCTCTTTTTGATCAGTTTCGTTCCTCACAGAATCCGTTTTGATCTTGTTGGTCACTTTGTATGAGATTTTTGTTTAGCTTACGTGGTGTTTTCGTTTAAGCATGTATGTTAGTTAACGAAGTTGGCTTCTGTGTTTTTTCTCCTGCTATGCTGTCCAGTATTTTTAAAATCGACAGAGTAGTTTAGCAGCTGATGACCTTGAACCCTGGCTGATATGAAGAACTCGATGGTTAACTCACACGTTTGGTTGCAGTTTTCTCTCATATAGATAAGGCTCCATAGATCAGCGTACGCCTTCCACTTTCAGACCAATAAATACACACCAATAAATTTCAGACCAATAAATTTTGTGCTGAACATCTGCTACATGCCATTCTGTTTGCAAGGTAACATCGGCACAGATCACGCCGCCAAGGCAACTGCCCCTCAAATCCCAGGAGAGGGGGTGGGGGAGGGGGGAGATTTCACGTACAAATTAGTTGCCATGAGTCTCCCTGACTTTTTAAAACGGCCTCTAAAAGCTGTGTGCTAAATTTGAAATAATAAAACCTCTTTAACCAGATACAAAGTGCAGTTCCAAAAGAATCTCCCCTTTTGTTGAAACTGGGAATACGTTATGGAAATTATCCGTTTCCCCATCTTTTTTTGAACGAAATTAGCATTCCGCTCGGATCGCCTCGGATCGCCATGCATGGTAACACTTATGATTGCAAGTGTCACACCCTTCCCGCCACCCCCCCCTCCCCCCTCCTATCATCAGCCTCAAATAGGGGACGGCATATCAGACAAGCCCCACTGGAGGTCCTTTTTCAGAAATTCCTCTGTGCTTTAAATGAGCAGTCATTACAAGTCTGAGCCGTCATTACAATTTTTCTAATTACACATGGGGATTTTCAATCCCCAAGTTTATTGCTTTCGTACGATTCGGAAAAGTGTTTCCTTGAGTTTCCTTTTTTTCCGCCAAAACCTTGTCACGCGAACTCCTCTGAGACTGCTAGGGCTAGGACGACCAATTTTGGCAGACATGATATAGGATGTGTAGTTGGTCCAGCTCAATTTAAAAAAAATATTAATAATTAAAATGCAAACATGGACATTGAAATGTTGCCATTTACGCCCTTTATAATCAAACGCTTTGATTTCGCAGTTAAAGAAACTGAGATATTAGCCCATGCGTATTGATCGTCCAACTGTTTACAATGAGAGGCATCATAACATGCGTGTGCAAGCTGAAATTGGCTGCAGCGTTGGGTTTTTTTTCAAATTGCAAAAGAGTGATGAAATTTTGCTTACTGATAGAGGGTGATTAGGCGATTGACCATTATATCGAAAACGGTTAGACATACCTCGGTGATTTTGACCTCCTTTGTAATGGTCAAAGCCAAAAACAGGAAGTTGATTTTTATCTCGTTTGTGAAGTTATTTTCGACCCTGTGGCCCCAAAAGTTGTTAAATGTACGAGGTACCTCGGTGACCTTGACCTCCCCTCCCATGGTGAAAGTCAAAAACCGGGAGTGGGCCGTTATCTCGGAAACGGTTAGAGATAGAGTGATTTTGAACTTTTTTCGACCATTTGGGCCTAAAAGACTATATGTAAGGAGTACCTAGGTGATCTTGGCCTCCTGGGCCATGGTCAATGTCAAAAAATGGAAGTTGACCATTATCTTGAAAACGGTTAGAGATTGAGCTATTTTGAGCATATTTGCGACCCTGTGGGCGCAAAAGACGATGTGTAAGAAGTACCTGGGTGACCTTGACCTCCTCGGTCATGGCCCAAGTCAAAAACCGGAAGTTGGCCATTAACTCGAAAACGGTTAGCGATAGAGCGCTTTTGAGCTTATTTTTTTACACTTTTGGCCGAAAAAAAAAACGATATGTAAGAGGTATCTTGGTGACCTTGACCTCCTCGGCCATTGTCAATGCCAAAAAACCGGAAGTGGGCCATTATCTCGAAAACGGTTAGAGATAGAGCTATTTTGAGCTTATTTTCGACCCTTTGAACCTAAAATGCGTTAAATAAGAGTACCTAGGTTGCCTTGACATCTTCTGTCATGGTCAATGTCGAAAACCGGAAGTTTCCCAATACGATTAGAGGTAGTGCGATTTTAGGTTATTTTCGATCGCTTTGACCTAAAAGAGAAGGTGTAAGGGAAGAGGTGCCTTGGTGACCTTCACCTCTCGTCCTTGGTCGATTCTGAATTTTAAAAGTTCAGACTCTTATTCTGTGGCCCCCAAATGTAATTTTCGCTACTCGGTAGCGAGAACGATCTAGTTACTTTCGGCACAATCACGATATTGCTTAGCGGCAACAACGGCCATGCATACATTGATTAAAAAATACTGACTTTCTGGCAATAACTGCCGGGCTAATTTCAGATAGAAAATAGGTCCGTCTCTTGTGGTGAAAGCTGTTTTACATTCCAGGAAGGGTCTACTTGACAAAAACTATGTTTCCTAAACACAGCAAAAAACTCACCTTATGCTAATGTTTAGAAAAAGTCATTTCCGGCGGAGTTCTAATACATTTTCCGATTACCTACTCAGCGTACTGCCTCAAGTACAGAAAATAAGTAATTTATTTACAAAATGATTTTGGTATAGGAGACGATGAAAATATGCTGACAAGCAGTAACTAGGTCAGATCTTATTTTCGTAAAATACATTATTAGTGATATGTAAAAAAAATGCAATTTTTATCAACAGGAAAAGAGGACAGAAAAGAGCAAGCAGTGGCTGGGTGTGGGTGGCGTGTTTTTGTCACGGATCTATGGGGGCTAATTGCGCCGTCGTGGTCTTTCATTCCTTTCTCTCACGCCGCTTGCCTGTTGTTCTTCAGAGCGGAATCGCCTTAAGGTGCATGGGTGGGTCGCTTCAGTGTTGTTGTCGGGGTTGCAAATGTGTGAATTTTGCAGAGGCGAAGTCTTCAGTGTGATGGTCATTGCGATGCGGCGTGTGGGATAGCAAGGACGGCTTGGTTGTTGTTGTGTTATTATTATTATTATTATTATTATTATTTGGTGATCATTTCATTCCTCGTGTCAAATATTTGTGTCACATATTACGCTGAAGTTGATTTGTTTGTCAACCTCTTTTTTCCTGAGTGGGAAGTGAGTGGTGGAGTGTCTCTCAGTGTTAGATAGGGGGTAGGCGGTGCGTTACTGATGCGCAATTATTCTAACAGCAAGTGACACCCGAAATGCACGTCAATTTCATCCGGCATTCCCTGTGACTGAGAGTGATCTTCGCTTAGTCTCAGTCCCCATCCCCGGGGGAGGGTGGGTGCACTTAATACAAATAAAAAAAGTGCAGAGTAAAGCGGTAATTTTTGGAATAGATGGCGGCCCTCTGGAGTGCCTATTTCGTTTTTAAAAGGTAATATTCACTCAGGACTCCCGCATTTCCCACAACAGGGGAGTTCTTTCGGAACTAAACTCGATGTCCATCAAAACTGAAGCCCGCAAAATCAGGCATATGGATTGATGGATAGACAGACAGATAGATAGATAGACAGATAGACAGATAGATAGACAGACAGATAGATAGACAGATAGACAGATAGATAGATAGATAAATAGATAGATAGATAGATAGATAGATAGATAGATAGATAAATAGATAGATAGATAGATAGACAGACAGACAGATAGATAGATAGATAGATAGATAGACAGATAGATGATAGATAGATAGATAGATAGATAGATAGATAATAGATTGGGAGAGAGAAAGAGAGATAGGTACCTGGTAAATAAACAGTTTTCACAAACAATTGTCTTATTTTAAGAAAAATATTAGTTGTAATTCTCAAAGTTTAAAGGAATATCGAAGGCTTTATTTAAACCTGCAAATTGTCTGAATCACATGCCATTTAACAATTTTTATAATTTAGTGACATTAATCAACCGGAAGTTTGTGTAGAATTAACGCCGCTCCTTTCAGCATTTTGTTTGCTTGCATGGCGCGGTGTCATTGGCTAATAGCTGATGTATTTATCCGCATGAACACGTGATCTATTAAATCGGTGTGACAAGAAAGGTTAATGCGTCAGTTCCGGATCTCCTGTGTATTTAAAAGTAAAAAGATCTGACGATTTATAATAAATTGCAGAATAAATATAAACTCGTCCCTACATGTTGTCGCTGTAAACGACAAAGTAACAAATCCTGATGCTACCGTTCATTTCTTGGGAAGTTCTAAGCACTGCAATAAACAATTCTCGAGCCTTTTTTTTCTTGTTTTTCTTGTTAAATTTCTTAGATTATGATGCAAGCTATTGCTTTGCGCCCTACACGCCCCGCTTTGGGCCCACAATGCCCAACAAAGCATTTAGCACTTTTAGCAACATGCACTTGTTGTCAAAAGGATGTCAAAAAGCTATTTGTGCGAAGCAACTGAACACCATTTCTTACGACGTGTCGTCCCATTTAGACTAATTTCTAAATATGACTGCTGCCACATGGCAGTTGTGGGTTGATTGTGCGAGTAAACTTCTCATGTTTTTCATAGAATAGGTCTCCAGTATCAAAAAGAAGTGTGAAGCTGTCGTTTTTAAAAAAATGGTTTTGACAAACGTTTCTCCTGTAACCTTTTGTGACCAGAATTCCAAAGCGATATTTCTAGCATCCTTATTGCTGTTTTTTTTTTGTCCAACTATCCACGCAAATCCAAGTCAATTACCACGCAAGTTAAAAAAAATCTTTAACAATGAAAACACGTAACTATTAAGATAATGTTCCAAATAAACCGCTGTTTCTGCTCCCGGATGTTTCATTTTCAGCATTCCATTTTGAAGTCTCTCGGGCCATAAGTTTTTCACTACATTGAATTTGGCGGTAGGAGTTGTAGACTTTTCCCTTTGGTTGCAGTTATAATGAACTTCAGTCTTTCCCAAAGCGCTTGAAGCATGAAGCCGTTTCTTGGTTGTATCACCTTATGGAAAACAACACAAACGATGCACGATTTGTGTGTCACCGCCACTGGTTTGTAGACGATGGGGGAAGGGGGAGGGAGGCAGGGGGAAATCACAGAAAGCAACAATAACTCAGTCGTTACATTATGTCTGCCATCTTTACTAGTGATCACCCTAAACAGATTTAACCTTTCCTACAAGACCCAACGGATGTCTGTCACTGAGTGCAAACGAAAATTATAACCCAATTTTATTTTCGAGAAAGGCAGCTAGTAGCTTGGCATTTTCAAGCCCAGAACCGCACTTCTTTCTGGAAAAATGTACTACTACTGCTACTACTACTACTACTACTACTACTACTACTACCATCACTGCTACTGCTACAAAAATAATAATAGTAATAATAATAATAATGATTAGTAATAACAACAACCACAATAATATAATGCTAATAATAAAATCATCATCATCATCGGTTAGCATTTAACTAAAATCTGGCACAATATGTGTTTTTGTCAATGCCATTCCCGATAGTCTGGCCATTCTTATATATAAATCGATATGCATTTTTCGTCTTTTACTTATAGTAAGTTTCATGCATTTGCACTTTGTGGGTATACAGTTGGCGGTAAGCATTTAAAATACTATGTCAACATTGTAGGTAAGGCTCATAGTACAAACTGTAAATAATAACTTTTAAGCAGTTTAGAATTTTTTTCTTTACGGAAGGCACGATGACGCTATAATTTTATGGAATACCATGTTCACATTTATTGGGCAATTATTGATATCAATAATTAATTTTTTATCTAAAATGATTTGGTTAAATCAAGAATGAATTTTTGATCTCAGACACTCATTTTCTGATAACAAGAATTAAGTATTGTTATCTGTAATTATATTTTTGGTATCTCTAAATGCATTCTTGATCTCAGAAAAAAATAATTCTTGATATCAGTAAATACTTAGAGGTATGAAAACGATTTATTGGGATCAAAAATTGATTTTTAGACATCAATTGATAGCAAAATCTCAATTTCGAGGTCAACTATTTCTATTCTTTTTGCTGATATCAAGAATTTACCTCAGATAACATTATTTCAGAATGGTACTTTTTAAATTTACATTTTGAAATAGTAGGCTCCAGATTTTAGCGATTTTCTCTTCCTTTGAATCAGTCACATTACAAGACCAAAGTTCTTTGAAGATGTGGGTCGCTATGAGTGTTGTTTGTGTTTCTAAGAAAATTTCCAACACGCATTTAGTGGTTAGAATGAAACATCATTTTCTATCCCGTTTCAATTATAACTCAATTTGTTAGGCATTAATTAATTAATTAATTAATTAATATGCATTTGCCCTTAAATCCCCAACCTGAGTAATATTGTATATTTCTATGTACTCTTTGTGTATTGTTGTGAAATCCGGATTGTTTTGCATCCACTTTTCTTAGAATGAAATAATGTGTGGGTTGCCTGGTTTCTTGTGATTAATCCGGTCATCTATGAAACGTCCAGAAATTAATTAATTCCTCAGTTATAAACTCACAAGTCAAAGAGCATTTTGTCATAACAAAAAGTCAGTAGGTCTGAGGCTAAACTTAATGAGGTGTTCGCATTCAACATATGTCATGTGTTGGTGTATGTGTATTTGTTAATTAGTTATCAATGTTATTTCAGTCAATCTCACGATCAGTCTCGAACTCACATAAAGTCACGTTCAAGTCTGAGGGTTCGTTTTTCGTGTGCCGTGCGTATATATGGTAAATAAAGTTTTATAATGACTCTTGATTATCTCCTTTGATTAGGAAACGGCATTTTAGTTGCTTCAGAAATCTCCAAATAATATTTTAATCTTAAAAATTAATTTTTGATATCAAAATTCAAAATCAAACATCTGTTTATACCTTGTATACAGAATCTTTGTGTTACTTTTTTACTGCACAAAAAAGAAGTAATTCTTGAGCTCAAAAATTTTGCTGTTTCCAGTATTCAATTTTTCATCTTCAAAATGTAATTGGCGATTCGTTAAATTTTATGTAAATGTGTGTCTCCCTTAAGATTTTTTAAGTTTGTTCAATTGATTTCTGTGATCTCACAAATAATTTTTTGTGATCTAAAATCCAACTATTGATAGAAAAATATAAATGAATAAGATCTACATTGATTTAATGATGTCTTTAATTTTATTTTGATATCAAAAATTAGCATTCGGTGTTAAAGCAGCATTACGTATAATAAACCTTGTGTGTTCAAGGTGGAAATGAATCCTTCAAATAAACGGTTATTATCAACATGAAACTGAATTGAAGGGTGGATGTGGTATAACACATAATTTTTCTTATGTTTTTTATATTTCATAGAAACTCTAAATACAAGTTGTATCGATGTTTGTCAAGAAACAACCTATCCCCCTCCCCCCCCCCCCCCCCCCCCCACTTATAGAAGAGCGAACACGGAAAACCACACCATTGACAAAATTAAAAGTAAAGGTCCGGTTGTGTTTTTGTTAAATTAACTGCAGCAATCTACAAAGAAGAGACAAAAGAGACAACAGAAAAAAACACGTTAATGAGATATTGAGCCTAAAGAGATGTTATTTCAGGGAATAACAAGTTGTCTTCCAGAGCCTTATTTGGTGTCTAAATCCACTGGGATAAAGGCGCTTGATATGGCGGGTTTGCCACAAGGGGTCTCTGCAATCAGGCTTGTTATACGCGCAGTACGTGTATTTCAAATGACAGCACGCAGTTTATTTATTTATTTATTTATTTTTTTTTCATTTTAGACTTAGAACATAATTGAAAGATAGCATAAGTGCTGTAACTAAGTTTAAAAAAGGCTGAATGACCAACCGGAAATGGTTGGCTGGCGGTTCACGCTATAATTAAATAGGAACCATAACTGACATTTTTCATATCCTAGCAACTGCACCTAATTAGCACCTGTATTTTTAATGCAAGTTATTTTTTGTCCTTTGCACTAAGAACGAGGGTAATTAAGAGTATAATGGTTATCACATTGAATTATAATGTAACAACAATCTCTTTCGTTGATCTGATTAAATCTTTTCATTAACCTGACTAAATTTTTTTACCATTTGCTACAGTCGATTATGTAGAGCACCTACTTTTTATGCAATTCTTAGTTTGAAAAAAAAAAAAAGAAAATCGAGGCCATAGCACAGTATCGTGATAGAATTTATGATGCAAGTCAATCTCTGAATGACTTACTAGATTAATTTTCTCAACACTTAATTACCATGTAATGTAAGGTATCAAACTAAATGCAATGAAGAATTTAAACCTCTTTGGCTTCTTTTTTGTACTCTCTCTGCAAAACGAATAAAATGCATCGTATAAAATCTAAAAAAAAAAAAATCAAGGATAGCCATGTTGAAAGTTTCAATTTTTCTGTACTTTGTAATTAACATGAAAAGACATCTTAAGTGAACGCTCTGTGATAAAACATTACAAATGAATCCTGGGCATAAACAGAGATTAAAAATTCTGTGCCGGTGGAAGGAGCGGATGTATAGATATGGGGATCCTCAAATGTTGTTCGGGGTAGTGGGACGTTGGAGGTTGCGGCGGAAAGTGTTTTCAAGTGTTTTGTTTCTTTGTATTTATTCTTTTGTATAGATTCATATCGTACTCTGAAGTAGGCAAATATGGTTTAAAACCACTAGTTGCCAAATAAAGAAAATATTTCTATTATAACACTTGCCGTTCGCAGTTCTATGGAGCTATGAACGGAAACTCAGTTGCTTACCTCCGCTATCAACACCTTTTGAACTAAACCACTTTATTGATAATCGTGAATATTAATACCGCTTTTATCTAATTCATTGCGTAGCACTTCAATGAGTAGCACTAGCTGATCCCCCTCCCATTCACTCTCCTCTCCTCCCCCTCCCTCCCCTGCCCTTTCCTCACTTCCCCCTCCCCGCACACATCTTACTCTGTGAAAACACAATTGTTTAATATGTAATTAAAGGTCCCTGAAAAATAAGTCTGATATTGAACCAATTGTGAAAGAACAGAAATATCGGTTTTGCAGACGTAACATGTATAGAGATAATAAAGTCAACCAAAGAGATTTGTATTTATTTGAAAAAAAAAGTATCGTAGATTTCAATTCTGTCACATTTTGCTCGGAGGCGAAAGGTTAGAAACAAAACGAGCCTGATGCAAAAATACTTTCTTGACTAAACCAAAAAAAAAAACAAACAAACAAAAAAACTGCACATTGAACAATTAGGAAAGTGTAATTACACAGCTATAAATAAGATAAAGCTTTTTTTTTTCTAATAAATTGACTTAATATCCCGTGATAAAAAAGACAGAACTGAAACAAATTTATTTTGTTAATTTAAACATGTAATTTAATATTCAAGAGGGTGATGAAAATACAACTCAGAGATATTTTATATCTTACTAAGTTTAAGAACAATTATTGTAGAAAATAACCTAGAATTTCATACATCGTGATTAACACACACATACACGCGTAGGCACGCATAATTATATATTCCTGGGACAGTTTTTGTTGAGGATTATATTGGTTAACAAATGGGATAAAATCCATATATACAGAACAATTCATACACGAACTGATCGAGTGATGACAATTCGTTTTCATGGTAAACGGTCATCTGCCCCCCCCGGTCAACTGCCCCCCCAGTCAACTGCCCCCCCCCCCCCCTTTTTGCAACCCGGTCGACTGCCCCCCCCCTCTCCTGCAATTTGACGGGGTCGTCATCTGTATCCCTCCTTTTTTAGTAGAAATTTTTTTCAAAAATCAGGCAATGTAATGTCCCCGTCTACTTCGTCTCTGAAACAATTGATCTTCATCGATCTATTCAACAATATTGATCTTAGGAGAGACTGATCCGTAAACTAATTGCAATTCTAATTGCAATTAGTTTCCTGTTGGTGAATTGCAATTTACCGAGGTGCAATACATTCAATTTTACAAATATAACTTTATTTATTGTGTCTTTGTCAGCCAAGAACCAAAAAAAAAAAAATAGTATATGGAGGGGGCAAGCGACCACCCTCCACTTTGAAGAGGGGGGGGGGGCAGTCGACCGGGTTGCAAAAAAGGGGGGCAGATGACAGGGGGGGCAGTTGACCGGGGGGCAGATGACCGGGATTCCGTTTTCATACATTAATACACGCATACATAAAGACGACAGCCTGTCCCACTGTTGTATGGTATTCAATTTTTAGTGAATATTGTAATCATGGACATACTCAGTGTTATCCACAAGAAACCCGCCTTAATGGTCCTGAATGTGGAGACGTTAACGAGCCATAATCAACTATGACAGTCGGCCATCAATTAGACAGGATAAAACAAAGCTTCATGATGGCATTTGTTTTTACCATCACAATGCCAATGCATCGAAAGTATAAGCAAAATGTGGGTGGCTCAAACCCTGTTGAGCCAGACTGGTAAATAATACATACAAGTAGGGGGCAACGATTAGCACAAATGGTTGTTTCTAATTTTGCAATCCGAAAGGCACAGGTTTTTAGTCCCAAACGTATTGGGTAAATTGAGTAATGCACTTAGTGATATCAAGCACGTCATTTGAAAAGGCGACTTATTTGCAATATCCCACACCATAGCTCTAAAAGAACAATGGTGTAGATACAAGTTAAGGAAAAAAGTGCCTCTGATATGCGTCAACAAATTGTTGTTTTATGGAAATGTGAAATCTTACTCAAACCACATTTGAATGTGGTCTGAAAACCAGTTTTATGACCTTGTTTTCATTGTTTATGAAAATGGAGTTAATTTAACAGGATTTCGAGATAAGAACATATCGAAAGTTAGATCACCTCAAGATTAAGACCGCTTGTTATCGTTATCACCCGTTTCAATTATGGAACAAAACATAGATTGGTTTTAAGTTCAGAACAATTTTAGTTGGTCAAGGTATTTTCTTTTATTTCAGAGACAGTACTTTGCGCTCATTTATTCCCGATCAGATTTGATAATATAGTTTTTTTTTATTAGTTACCATTATTGCAGCGTAATACTACAAAATCCTTCACTGGATAATATAAATAACATGTTGTTATCACACGAATTTTTGCGAGTGATGGGCATACATTTCTTAGAAAAAACTATTTTTTTTCGAGCTTTGTCATGCTCTTCTAAGTTTTCACTCAGACTAAAATAGCTAAAATCTGAGCTAAAATATGGCCTTGTTTCAGTTTTGATCCAAATTTTACTTTCTTTTTATTGATATTAAGAATTTATTTCAGATAACATTATTTCAAAACGAGAGTTTTTAAATTTATATCTAAATTTTTATACCTAAATTCAGTAGCAAACATCTGTGAATAAAAGAATCACTGGTCCCTGTATAAAAAGCAGCAATCCTTGAGCCAAAATCGTGTTGCTATTATTGATATCAATAATTCAACTTTTCATCTCTAAAATTTAATTGACAATTTGTTAAATTTTACTTAAATATGTGCTACTTTAAGATTTTTGAAGTTCGTAAGATTGATATTTTAATCCAAGAAATACTTTTGTGCCAGCTAAAATACAGTTAATAGCAAAATATAAATTAATGAGATCTACATTGATTTATTGATATTTTTAATTATATTTTGATATCAAAATTAGCCTTAAATGTTAAAATAGTATTCGATACAAATGGCCTATGCATATGTTTTCAGCGCAATCGCGGGTAATTTCGTGAAGATTCTTAATTACAGGAAGCAGGTGTTATCACCACAAAATTCAATCCAATAATGTTTTAAATTAATTGACAAACACAAGCAATAGATGACAGTATTGTAGAAAACTGATATCTGCATTGTATAAAATGTAAAATATTGTAGCTTTAGAGTAATTTTCAAGTTTACTAAACTTTTTGCCCAAAGAACAAACATCTCAAAAGATCTTAAAATATTTGAGCCAAAAGGAATATTTTTCATTTTCGCATTGATAATCGTTAATAAATACACAAAAATCATATTTTGCTAAAACGAATACTTATTTAGGCTTAACAATTTACTGTACTATTAATGCTGACTTTATATTTTGATATTTTGATTTTGCTTAACATTAGTTGATATATGGGTTTTTGTTAACCGGAAGATGCAAATTATACACAGATGAAAAATGCTTAGCTGTCTGAATATTACTTGACGCAACGCAAAAATACTTTACACTGGATTCCATCGCAAAAACCAAAACGAAGCTACACTGAAGCAATGGAGCAGCGTTTTATTTCTGCCATGAGCGGAGGCAGCTTCATGGGGCTTGTCACTCTGCTATAAAGTAAACCTATTTCAGTTGCACAATTAACCGTATTTCCAATACTGTCCTGCTCTGATGAGTACAACTTTCTGCAAGAATGGCATTAATGTCTCTGAATCTCCTAAATGTCACGTATTCCATGCATTAACAGCTTCAGTATTAACGACAGCAAAATTCTGTGGCATATGAAGCACTAGTGGCGTTTTTATTAACACGGGAGAAAAAAAAGAAAAAAAAACGCGCTTTTTTTAATTCCTAAATATTTATTGTTTTAGGATTGTGGATTGAATAACTATCAGTAACACTTGTATGAAACGCAATTCATTCAATAACTAATTGTCTACGAAAAATATATGAGCTTGATGAGAAGAGACAATCTGTCAAATAGGCTAAGAGTAACGCTTCGAAATAATTAAGTGCCCGAGAAATTACTTTCCCATGTAGAAATTTAATAACGACTAAACTTTAAGTGTGAAGCATTGATAGAGCGTAAGTGCAAAAGTATAACTGTAAAAGTCCCAAAACAAAAGCTACTGTTAAAACAAATAAAATAATCTAAAAAATACTTCTTGGAGCAAAGAAAGTACAATTCTATTCCCAATGTAATTCATATTTAATATTTCAATGCATACATATTGTCTGGGAAGGAAAAAATCAGTAAAACCACTTAAAACGGCATTATATTTCAGCATTCAATTTATTTTTTAAACTGAAGCATTCTTTGGAAAACGTAATTCAAGTGAAACCAGGATAAAAATAAATAACCTCTTGAAATTGCCATTTGTGTTATTACTACAACAGTCTATGAAATCATAAAGTGGGCATCGCTTTTCATGTAACAAGATATCTGTACTGTTGTAAGCCATGCGGTTACAGCACTCATCCAATGGGTTCGTATGTTACTTCACCCAGAGCATGTAACAAGATATCTGTACTATTGCAAATCATACAGTTATAGCACTTATATAATGGGTTCATATGTTACTCAATCTCTTTACTAGTGTAGTATGAATGACATTTTGACATATGTAAAAAACACACAAGTAAAAAACCAGGGAAAACATCTGAAAACCAGGGACCATTTTTGCTAAAACAACAGTATTAGGGAGACCAAAAGTTGATCTCCTTAATTCTTAGCGTGTTTAAACGCTATGAAACTACACAGTAAACAATCGAATAATTCTATAGCATTGTGAATATAATATATTTTGTTTTAAATTAAATGTGGGTGTTACCACTTGATAACAAGCTAAAAAACGTATATTATTTTTTCCAAATAGATAAGGCATGGACCCCCTATGACTGGTTTCAGATATATATGTATATATATATATATATATATATATATATATATATATATATATATATATGTGTGTGTGTGTGTGTGTATGTGTGTGAAAAGCATTTGAGAATAAAGGATAAGTGTGATTCCATTTGAAGGATAAAAGTCTTGTTATATAGACTGAGGCACACAGAGATAGTAGAAGTATCATGTATCCAAATTTAATTATAACAGAAACTGCACTTTCTAATTTAATTCAATTTGCAGACAACAAGAGCCACTTTGATTTCCTTGGCTTGTGTTTAAAAGCAACAACAAACTTTGCAATAAGCCTTGTATTTAGTTATATTTAATAACAGACTTATATTTGCTTATTTTTTGTCAAAGATAGTATTTAATCTTAATTTCGAAAATAACTTAATTTTCACTATTTGGCATATTAAATACTAACACCAAGTTGTAAAAATATATACAGATATGCACTTTATGGCCCATATTATAAAAGTTATTCCAGATAAATACTAATTTCTCTTTTTTTGTCGGCTGATAAATTATTCCACCCAGGTATATATTCGAGCAACTGTCGACCAAGTGAAATGATAACGTTAAGTATTCATGGTGTTTCTTCGTCCTATACATAACGATCAAAAACAAGAACTTAAAAGACACAATTTCTAAGCTGTTAAGCATAAAAAGCAAGGTATCAAAGGATTATGTTATGATAATAATACATGACATATGGGCAAAGTATGTTTTGTCGCCCTCTGCAAAGAGAGATGCACATGTATTGAAAATTTATAATTAAAGCTTTTCCACGAATTGTGTTGAATTTTTATGGAGGGAAGTAGAGGGTCGTGACCCGAAAAACTACCTCAAAACAATTCAAAACGCATATTTGCCTATCATTTTTAAATCTCGGTCCATCTCCTCTTTCTCTACATGAAAAAAATCAACCGACTGTTCAGGGAGAGTAAGTAATGTTGGTAGGGTGCGAGGACAAAACGGCTCTGGCATTATTGTACACCTTTGTATGTGATGTTTTTGATACCTAACGAGCAGGGAATACGCCTGTGCAAATCTAGTCATTATGTGTACTGCAAAAGTACTACACCTACCTTTCCTTGTGTACACAGACACTGACAATCATGAAAGAAAATGTTTCTTATTGTAGTAAGAAAGGGCTAAAAAATTGGCGTGTAAGAAGCCTGGTGATTGTGGACGTTGACATACGTAATTTGAATACATTGAGCGTCTGCGTTGAATCAGTTGTGTATAGGAGGGCAACTTCTTAAATATGTGCTTAAGAGACAGAAATGCGTCACCTTTTGTTGTTGCTTCTGTTTGCTATTTATCGGCAAATGTAGCTTTTATGTAATGATATTGAAGAATCCATTATTAGCGCATTACACTTTTAACTTTGTTACATTACGTGATGCAAAGGAAAGCTGAGGTGAATGGAATAAGGAATCTATTTTTCTCTGTACACATTTGCTTTCTACAAGAACAACTAAAAATAAATGCAATGACGCGAAAGACACATCTAAAGTACCAATGTGTCTTTTTATAACTGCTATAGCGACAATGCTTTGATGGCATTGCTTGAAATAACTACATTGTATAAAAAAGATAAATGTAATTATAAAACAATGGGTCTTTCTGTGACAGGATACCTTATATAATATAGGCGTCAAGATAATTCCATAACAATTTTATTGTGCCAATTTCTCTAGTATTTTATTTTTCCTTTTTCCTTTTTCAATTGCATTTTCTTCTTCTTTATGTTCTTCAAGCACTGCCCTGCTCCAGTGCTTTATTGTTCCAGTTCATATGTTTTCATGTTTTTCTGCTTTTTTCTGCTTTATCTTACGGGTAAATGATGCAAAATCAATGGAACTAGAAATAAATCACCAAGGTTTTTATTCTTTCAGATCGAAGTACAGCATAATGTACAGCAGCTTTGTATTGAAAGCATCCACCTGTGATCACCTTGACAATACAACAACATAACATTTTGGCAGAGAGCATTTATAATATACTTTTATAACTATACTTTTGCCGTTTGACACAGGAGTTTAAAATTCATGGGAATCTATTTCGAAATTTAAATGCAAAAACAATTACAGTACAATACAGTTCACTTCAGTAAATCCCAGTATCCATGATATTAAAAAAAGTAGACTGGTTGCCGAATAAATTCATTTATGAGTTTTTGCATAATAGAAAGTATTTGTATTTATGAGTCCCCTCAATGCAAAGAGGCGTCATCCATGGCACCCATTATATTAAACTCATAACATCAACAAAAGTACCAATGCTTAATACTGCAAATATCAATATTAATAAAATAATTGTGGCACTAGAGTTTTGAGCTGAGCAAGTGTATATTTACTCTAAGCCCAGTTGCCCCGAATAAAGACTTTCGAGCCACACAACAATAATAGAATGGAATTTTAAGAAAAGTATATGTTAACATGAGAAACGTAATCATGATGTATCTCAAGCAACTTTTTGCCATTTTCACACCAACCCCATACACATGAACTACACATGCTCTCTTTGTTTTGTACAGGGAAGTATCGGACAACAAGAAGAGATTATGTTACCCTGTTTGGCTATCTAAGGCGCGATTGTGTGTATTTATATTATAATAGCGATAGATCATGAGTATGGTGTGCATAGTATTGTTTTCAATACAAATCATCCAGACGCATGATCCCTTCAACAAAAGCAGGTTATCTGTATGAAATTGCATCTTGTCCCATCCCAAAAATACTGTCTAGCTTTGCTCAGCATGAATCACTCTTTATTTGATTAAGCATTACTTGCAAATGACCATTAAGAAATAAGCCAAACATGCCACTTACAGGAAGTAATAGTCTTAAGCAATTTCCCAAATTGTTGAATAAATGAGTCACACATGGTAAGTCAGATGAACTCTATTGTACTCGGAAGTGTAGAGTGACAGGCGTCCATATTAGAAATTAATATGTCTTTCACTGTACAGAAAGACATGATTATCATTTAGTGTGACTGGTTTATGTATCCTTCTGTACATTTCTGTAGTTGCGAGGTGTTACTGAGTTGGTGGCAACACCATTAATTGGCAAGGCTATTTATGTCTGGATTAAGTGTAGCTATAACGCTTAAATTGACTGGCAGTAAGTGTCACATAACACTCTTCAGAATTGTTTTGCTTTGCAATAGCTAATAAGCATATAAAACGAACATACATGACCGTGTTTACGAACCAATGCTACACTTATTATTAATAATAATAATAATAATAATAATAATAATAATAATAATAATAATAATTAAATGCCAAAGTTTGGGGAAAGGTTTCTGATTTTTAAGCCTTGGAGGTCAAACAACCGTGGTTTGGCTTTTACTCAGGCATGAGATACTACATCTTACTTTTGTACCGCAGACACTAAAATGCACTGTTGAGAACTGTTCGCCGAAACATTTATATTGTCCAACATTTCAATTTTCGTAGAACCTGTGAAATTTCCAGCTTTAAATAACCCCAGGCTTCTGTAAGGCCTAAGCTTTGACAGAATATGTGTTCACTTAAAAATAGACAAAATAATTCTGCAAGTTCTGTAAAGAACGACACCACTCTTTATGATAATTTCAAAGTATAGACCAGAAATGTGATATCAACACAATAATTAGGACTGCTTGACAATATACTGCATTCTTTTGTGTTAATATACAAAAATATGGAATCTCGCTCAATTTTAAAGCATCCACAAGTGTCTTAAATATATTTTTAAAAGTTCTTCTTTCTATGCTACACACATTTCCTTTAAAATGTTGGCTTCCTTTGAAGAATTAAGTGTTTGCAAATTCGTTTAATTTGATACGTTGGTGTTTCACCCCATTTTGCATATATTGTGTAACACAGTAAAGGGATCAAACTCTATGATCCTGTCCATATGGCCACCTCTGAGGAATAATGAATAACAACATCGCTCTCAGTGTCCAGCCCTAGTAACATAAAACAAGAATATAACCTTCAAAGGAGAGGAAATAAATAGATACAGTTTTTAAACGGTTGGGAGATAGCAGCCCAAGGAAACATTGATAAAACTGGAGTTTTTCTTCTTTTCTTGGAGGTGGGTACAATCTACCAGGTAGGGTGGGTATTTACTGACGAAAGCAGATTTCTAAGCCATTTGCAACAATTGTCGTATCATGTTGGTGTAAAAATCGAGAGTATTTAACAGTTGAAAAATTTATTAGAATAACAAATTGCAATGTGCCTCCTTTCATGTGTTGTGCCTCCCTAATTCCGCCCCATTCTATAATATCTGGCGCCGCCACTGCTTTTAAGATATTTAGATTTTAGTATTTACTTTGCTAATCAACTCCATTGCTTGTGATTCGTGTGGCTCTAAGGCCGCGGTTATTGTGCAGTCCTGCACATACACAGCATACATAGTGTTTTGTTTTGTGTAATTAGAATTCCAGCCAGTTCGTACGCTGCGGAGGATGGGAGTAGCCATTAAGCTTAGTCTGTTTTACTAATAAAACATTTCATATGGGCATTCTTTTATATTATGAATGTAAAAGTTGAAAGTGCTCAGTCTTAAAAAGCAGGCGATTCGTATAACAAATGCAGACTAATAAAAATTGTGCCTGATGGCATAAATTGAGGGCTATCTAGAAAATTATGCCATCAGGCAGCTGCATAAGACTCATAAAAAGATTAATTTTGTCATCAATCAATTGCCAGTTTTAGTAAATAACATTGAAAAGAACATATTCGTTCAAGATGTGAAAAATACAAGCCTACTCATTTGAGTATTTAGAGCTTTTATAAAATTCTGCATATGGACATAATACTGAAGTTGAATGGCTTGCCATTTTTCTGAAGCTTTTGCTTATCACTGAAAGACTATAGAATTACTACTGCTGCTTATGGAAAGCAGAGCTTATGTACCGTATAAGCGTTACATCAAAATGTACAAAGTAATTTGTATTTACCCAAGCTAGAGTTGACACATGTATATCAATAAGCCTTTGGCAGTAGGGAGCACTGGCACGTACGTAACGTAAATTTAGACAGACATTTTTGAAAGATCGGGCCGAATGCATTGTGTACAAGGAACGAATTCTGTAATTACTCAGTGTAGACAAAAATTGTACGATGTTATAATGTCGCAAGCCCCATGGCAAATGCAGTGTGCTGTCTATTCCTTTACATTAATGAATAAAACACAGAGCGCTGATAGCTCAAAACAAACTCAAGGAGCCAATTGATTCTATGTGGGTTTTAAGGAAAAAGTTTCTTTCTAAGGAAGAAACCGAATTACGACGTCAAAGACATCAATTCACATGACCGATAATAAATGTAACAAGTATGTCGGTTGAAACTGACTAAGCGCTCGACAGGCGTGTAATTCTAGGATTTCATATTACACTTTACCTGTGCACAACTAAACCCAATATTCTTTCCCTATGCAAGGTTTAAATAGAATCCCTTCGTTAGTGTTTGAGTTCTATCGCACGAAAGACATCCTATCCAGATGTTGAAGGTCTAAGATATTTGGATATTTGACAAAGTCTCTCGGACACAACTCCAGCCTATCTTCTTTCCCTATGTAAGGTTTAAATGGAATCCCTCGAATAGTTTATGAGATCTGTCGCGCAAAGTCATCGTATCCGAAATGTTGACAGACGGATAGACGGACGGACGGACCCAAATTCAATAGTTGCCCACTTTGCGCTACGTGGCGACGGAGTGGCTAAAATGGTTTATCTCCAATATATCCGCCAATTTCTCGCTTACTGCCAACAAATATTAGTCAAGTGTTTCGACCGAATGCTTTTTTGAATCGCAGAAAAAAAATGTCAATGAAACTGACTAAGTTCTCCGAAGGCGTGTAGTTTCAGGATTTCATTTTTCGGCGGCCGGTAAAATATATACCCAGCTGCAAAACTTCAACCATACATTCTTTCGCTATGCAATGTTTAAATGAAATAGTTTATTAGACAAAAGACAATATATCGATAATGTTGACAGACGGACAGACGGACGTACCAACGAGAGGTATCTCTATGCGGTGGCTGCCTTATGTTGATAAGCCTGAAATGAGCTAAAGTGGTGGCTCACGGGCAAGATTATTTGAGAATAAAAGATATTTACGGGGTGGGTTATATTTGTCCGTGTCCTTGTATGGTTCCCAGCATGCGTCATTTCAATGTCAATAACGTTTTACAGTTTGTGTTTATCATTTGTAAATCAACGGAATTTCATGTGTGTTACTTCACTGTATAAAGATATTTCACAGCCTATTTTCAACAACTGTTTTGTGTAATTCCCACTTGCAAACTTCGTTTGTACCTGGATATGAGTTTGTAGATTTTGTTGAAGTTTCTGCTTAAAGTGGTTAAATCCCAGTTTGAATATATAAAACGTACTTCGTAGGGAGTAGCGTTTCATTATGAATTTGGAGCCTAATTTTTAAGCGATTTCGAGCTCATTTTCGATCTTTTGGGCCTAAAAAAGTTTCAAAACAGGTACCTCGGTTACCTTGATCTCCTTGGTCAATTTAAGGTAAAAAACCGGAAGTCGAATATTATCTCGAAAACGGTTAGAGATAGAGCGATTTCGAGCTGCTTTTCGACCACTTCAACAACGTTACATAAGAGGTACCTCGGTGACCTTGACCTTCTGGTTCACGATCAAGATCAAAACCCGGATGTTAACTATTTTCTCGGAAACGGCTAGAGACAGGGGGATTTGGAGTTCATTTTGAGCCCGATGGGCCAAAGCAACGAATAAAGAAGGGTTCTCCTTGACTTTTAGGTTTTGAGCATAATTTATTGCTGCTCTTCTTATTTGCCTTGGAAATTAGCTTTATAGTTGCATTATTTACAGATGGTGTCATAGGACTGTTGATCAACGGACTTTGGTTCCCTTATGTTGTTTGTTTTGTGCTAAATAGGTGCTTATGTGGTTACCTGATAAGAACAACCACATAAGGAGCAAAGACCACGGAAGTGACGGATGTACCGAAAATCTACCACATAACACAATCATGGTGGACACGGACAGACAGGCTGGCGAACCAATCCCAATTCAATAGTTCCCCGCTTCGCACTACGGGCGGGGGGAATAATAAATTATATGACAACAAGTTGACAGCGTAGGATATTTGAATTTTCGACAAAGTCCCTACGACACATTTTTCAGCAATCTGCAAAATCTATACCCAGTCACACAACTACAGCCTGTATTCTTTCCCTATGCAAAGTATAAGTGGATTCCCTCAGACGCGCCTTGGGATCTATCGCACAAACGACATCATGTCGGAAATGTTGACAGATGGACAGGCGGACAGACAGACGGACGGACTCGAATTCAATAGTCCCATGCTTCGCGCTACGAGGCGAGGGGTAGGGGTGGGACTAATAAAGAAGTAGTAGGTCTTTGTGACCGGACACATGCAGAAATTAGGATAACATGGAATTGTAATGTAATTTCCTTTTATAACCACAGGACGTTTACTAAAAATATGATTAGATTTGTTTGTGTTAATGTTTGTGTTAATGTGACAATGAAAAAACCGAGTCATTTCGCAATTTAAGAGAAATAACGGGAAAGAGCAGAATTTCGAGTTAGTACTTAAGTGGGACGGTCTTGTCGTTGTTTTCTAAAGGTTGTGGTGTGGTGCTAGGCAAAGTGTTTGGTGTTTACACATGCTAGAAATGCACGTCCATAAGCCTTTGGCGGGAGGGAGCACTGGTACATATGTCATTTAAGTTTAGAACGTTACCTTTTTCAAATTTTTACATATTTGAAAACGTCAGAGGTGTGTCTTTGTTCACTCTTTTCTAATTCAGTGTTGGAAAACGTGTCTTCGCGTAATCATGTTGCAAGCTTCATTGCAATGTGTTATTGATTCCTTTATATTTCTAAATATAACACAGCGCGGTAAAAATTTTAAAATAAGCTAACGGAGCTAATGTTTTCTCTGTGAGTTATAAGGAAGAAATAAGAAACCTCCTTTCTAAGAAAGGCACTAAACTACGATGACAAAGTAACCAATTTGTCTTTCTGGAATCATTGTTAGTGACAATGTTTAAAATAGAGAAATCGCGTGACGGTTACAATAAAGAAGTAAAAGTTCTTTGTGGGATGGGACACATGTAACAAGCGAGTAATTAAACAGAATTTTAATGTAATTTTCTTTTGTCAAACTATAAGACTTTCCTATAAAATTGTGATTAGATTTGTTCTTGAGACACGACGTACGCGGCCTACAACTGGTTCGTGTGCTAGCCTACATATTTCGCATCTGAAAATTAGAATTATTCCTAATTTGTTCTAGTGTAACATCCTTCTGTCTTATTTCAGTATAGAATCCTCTTTACCTTGAGAAATATTTTCACAAAGATTTGAAAAACAAATCGTTGGTTTTTCCCAGCAATAGAAATATCGGGTTATCACTGGATGTGAACTTTTATCGTGTTCATCAAGTTCTGACAAGTTACTTAGGGTTTTGTGGAAAAGGGCCCCGGGATTTTTACTGATGTTTTGAATTGTGCATTACTGGAATACTACACAAGCATATAATAAGTAAAACTTTGTCTTATTACACAAGAGATAATGAATGATGTTGCTTCGTGATGCAGAAATAGCATACATGAATCACAGAAATTCTTATGGAAGTTAATTAAAATACAATAAATATAAGCAAAGCAAAGTTATTGTCTAAGGCGGTTTTGCAAAGTAAAGCTTTATGAAATGATATTTTCAATAAAAATGTGCTCCTTAATTCATTTAAAAAATGTGACGGAATTTTATTCGCATTTCACATTCTAAAAAATTTTATTAGAGTCAAGATTCTCTAGCAGAAAAGTGCTTTATTCAAACAATACACAAGGAAAAAGAATTCCAATATTACCAATCCCTTGTAATATTTTCCGGCACGTTAAAAGCAACATCGCCGACATTAAAATGACATTTTAATATTTTAGTTGATATACTACAGTTACATTTAAAAGGAGCAGTTCTCCTTGTTTCGTTGTCTGTGGTTACGCCGTAAACCACTAGTGTAGTGGCTAAGCAGGTAAAGAAATGATCCGCAAGAATGGGTTGATTGATCCCATGCACCGTCTCCAAGCCGGTAGCAAAATGTTTGCATGTGACCAAGTTTAAGCATTGTGGAGGGCTGAGAGAGAGAGAGAGTTTTTGGACATGTTCGATATTGCCTTTATATATATATATATATATATATATATATATATATATATATATATATATATATATATATATATATATATATATATATATATATATATATATAAGTGTCATTCCAGCAATACTGGGACCATTTTTACTAAAACCCACAGTATTAGGGAGACCAAAAATTTAAGGAGACCAAAAGTAGGTCTCCTTAATTCTTAGCGTGTTTAAACGTTATGAAACTACACAGTAAACAAAAAACGAATGATTCTATAGCATAGTGAATATAATATTTTTTGTTTTAAAATTAAAATTGTGTGTTGCCACTTGATTACAAGCTAAAAAACATATATTATTTATTCCAAATTGTCTTCCTAAGTGCTATATATAAGACATGATCCCCCTATTGCTGGTTGCAGATATATATATATATATATATATATATATATATATATATATATATATATATATATATATATATATATATATATATATATATAGACACACACATACATACACACTGCAATCGTAAAATAACATGTGTGAACGTTACTTCAAACGTTTTGGTGTTCTTATAAGAAGGAATGTCAAAAATGGGCGCGTAAAAGGGTTGGTGGTGCAGGACGTAGACACATATAATCTGGGTTCACGCTTTTTCATATCATATCATATTTTGAAGCGTTTTTGGTAAATCGATTAAGTACAGGAAACGAATTCCTAACCTTAAATATGTGCTAAACAGAAAGGAAAGCGTCACCTATCGCTAGGGCTTCCGTTTTTGATGTATAGACAAATGTAGCTTTTACGTAATGATATTACAGAATCCATTTTTAGCACATTACACTTTGAACGTTGTTACATTAAGCCACGCATGGAATAAATTTTTTTTTCTCTGCACGCATTTGAAACCAAAATGCATGACGCAAAATACAAATCTAAAGCACCAATTTATCTTTTTATAACTGCTATGGTATTATTTAAAAACTTTGTTTTATAAAAAAGTATTAATGTAATTTTAATATAATGGTTCTTTCTGTGACCGGATGTCTTATACAGAAGAGGCATCAAGATAATTCATAATATTTTTCTTGTCTCACTTTCTTAAGTACTTTCCTTTTTCCTACATTTGTTCCAATTATATTTTCTTTTTGTGATTGTCTCATTTATTAATAAAATTCATTTCCCAATTACGTTGTTCAATCTTTGTCAAACTTTTAGATCACCACTGCGCTCTATTTTGTGCATGATATTTTTAGCACCAAATTTTTTCTCATTTATATTAAGTAGACACTGGATAAATCAATGGATGAAGAAATGCCTGTTAGTGGCACAAAGCAGATCGATTTTGGAGCTGATACCATTGATGAGATTTATATGGAAGGAAGTAATCGTATTTCAGAAGTGTGGTCAGTGCGAATAAGCAATATCCCGGAGATCCATTACATTAAATGCGTAGTATCAGTAACAATGTCAGTACTGAAAATGTCCAAATTAACAAAACAATTTCATCGCTAGAAACGTGAGCTTAAAGAAAATTTCTATTTGCCACAAACGCACTAGAACAGATGGTTTCTATGTTAACATAAGAAGCGAAATCACTATCTATTTCAGATTATCTTCTAGTTTAAAGCACGTTCATACAAATTTTAGTTGTCTTATAACCACAAAAGTGTTATTCACACTTTCATTGTTATTTTTGATACGGGTACCGCAGTCTTTAGCACAAATATATCACACGCACTAGTGAAAACACACTCGGGTTTAAAAAGGCTGATGATTACATAACGTATGATTATCTTGATGTGCAATGTTGTCCTTTGATATTTAAGTACAACGGTGTAGCAGAAATATACATTTTAGAACTAAGACATTGTACATCCTTCCTTCCAGCAAATACAGGGCGCAGTAGAATATTCTTCGTTGCAAAACATGTTTTCTTTGCTTAATATTGCTTACAACATATGAAAAAAATCTTTTTTCGCATCTTCAATTAATGTTAGCTTTAATTTTAATTTAACTTATATTTGATCCAGCTTCTAAAATAGAAACAACATATGTGTAAATACCTATCAGCTGAAAATATTCCCACTTCGTATTGAAAATACCAAATGGGGATGGATTTCCTCGAATTCTTCACCTATTTATTTTTCCTCCCTTTTTATTTTCTTTCTTCCGCCGATCGGTTTTCAGACATCTCCTCCAAGACCGCTAAAGCTAGACCAACTATACTTGGCACATATATGGAGGGTCATCTGAAGTAGTGCACCTGATAACAATTTTTGACCTTGACTTTACTGGTCAAGGTCAAATCGCGAAAAAGTTCAATCGGTTTCCAGACATCTACAGCAAGGTTATTGAAGCTAGAAAAGCCAAACTTGGCACATATATAAAGAGTGATGTGATCTGAAGTAACCGATAAAAATTTTTGACCTTGAAATCGCGAAAAACGTTATTTAAGAAAAACAATGATTTACCTCGAAAACGGCAATTTTGACCTCATTTTCGACCTCCACCCCCTATACGACGATACAAAAGGTGTTAGTTTCGGTGTCCGTGACGTCCAGGTCACTTTCGAGTCAAAAACCGGAAGTTGGCCTTTTTCTCGAAAACGGTAAGAGATAGAGCAATTTTGACCTCATTTTCGCCCTCCACCCTCTATTCGACGATATGTAAGGTGAGAGATAGAGCAATCGGACATCTCCTCCAAGACCGCTGAAGCTAGACCAACCAAACTAGGCACATTTATGGCGGGTCATCTGAATTAGTGCAGCTGATAACAATTTTTGACCTTGAGTTTACCGGTATAGTTGGTAGTATTTAGGCGATTGTTCTACATTCATACATGTGAAAATTGTTAGCAAACAGCAATATCATCTACCTCCCGTTTTTTTAGTTATCATTCCAAGTGGGGTCTAATTCGCTGTGCGAATTTCGGTCTAGTTCACTTTGCTTTTATAGCCGCACTGTTTAGACAAAACACACAGGTCCATGTGATTTCTTTAATTCGGGAGTGCATTATCACTTGATGCTGGTTTTTGATACATGTTTAACCAATTATATAAAAAGAAAAAGTTTATTGACTGTCCAAAGTGGGCATTTATGCACATGCCCTTTTTTATCTCTTCATGTGATGCTCTGTTCCACAGTCTGTAGGTATTGTACTCGCAACTGTTTAACATATCTAAGCCCATTTTATTTCACATTTAAAGATATTGGGGAATATGAATTACTTTGATAGCAAATATATTTAAAAAAGAAATGCACACCGAGGTGTTTTATTGCTACTTAACCATTGCTTATTGTTCTTATTGCTTATTGTTCTTATGACACTAAGGCTGTGATTATAATGCAGACCTGCATCAGTTCTATAAGCTGTATTTTGCTTAGCGAAATTAGAATTCAAACTCAATTGTTAGCTGCCGTAGAGAATTAACCGGAGCTTCATTAAATAACAGAAGCAACAGATCTGAGGATTAATAGGGATTCTAAATGTGATATTGTGGTAGTGTATGTATATTAGAAAACCTGCTCAGTCTTAATTTAATAACAACAGGCTTAGAGTGTATATAATCCACACTGTCTGGAAAATAAATTATGAGAAATTAAATCATTCTGAAAGTTTTGTTTACAGTTTTGACTTCCAGTTACAGAATTGTCAATAATGTATTATTTTAAGTTGATGTGTATTTAAGAAAACAGTTGCGCCTGCTACAAGTTTGAAAGAGGAAATTTAAACTGAAATTTATCTTTAGAAAACCATTGAATCTTTAGAAAATTAATTAGACAGTATTTTAGCAAAATCGATTCTGTTCGCAATCAATTTTAGAGAAGCATTGCTCAATAAAAAGGACGCTTAGAGTATGTCTAGTTCATAAGTATTTTTTTTGTATATCAAACATTGATATTGAAGTAGGAGGCCCTTGTCATTTTTTCAAAGCTACTAGTGCAGTGGTTTTGCTTATTAGTTGCTACGGACAAACTAACAGGCTATAGAATAGATATTTTTCCTTGGGAAAAGGATAGTCAATGTGGGTGTAAGCGTTTCAGTCAAATACTGGTCAAAGTGCTTAGTGTTTACCCAGGCTAGAGCTGACAAATACACGTCCATAAGCTTTGACTGGAGGCAGCGTTGGCACATATCTAACCTACGTTTAGACGAATAGATTTCTTTTAAGGATCGGCTTGACACATTGGACACAGAAAGAGAAATCTATACCTGGAATATTTTGAAAAGTGTGTCCCCTTTCACTGGTTTCCTTCTTTTTTCTATATTGAAAAGTGCAATGTGATATTTATTTCTTTACAAATTTGAAATAAAATCAAGGAACAATTAGTTTTCCGACCCCGAAAGGAGTAAGAGTTCTTTGTGTAATAAGACACATGTAGCAAATGAGGAATTAAAAGAGGTCTGATACAATTTCTACTTGTCAAACCATCGAAGTTTTCCCACAAAATTGTACTTAAAGTTGCTTGTTGCCTAGGCGTATATGACCTGCAACTGATTTGTGTATGTGTGTGTGTAATTATCTCAGTGAATTTAATTTTTGTTTTCTTAGCATTGTTCAATCATAATCCAATACAACATTTACGGCCCGATAAGCCTTTCCTATTAAATTGAGAATCATTTGATACAAAAGACTTGCCAACCAAATCGAAGTACTTTTTTTAGTTCCTTTCAAAACCCTTTCTTAATTCACCAGTAGCAGTATCGGTTTATCACAAGAATTGAAACTTTATCCTTTTTGTCAAGTTGTGATGAGTTATTTGGAAGAAAATACTTTAGACAGACACATTATTTAAGCATTATTCGTGGTGTGTAACATGGTTTTTTTTAATTAGGTAATAAGTCTACAACTCTATATACCAATAAAATAGAACAACAAATATGTGAGTAGAGTCCAAGACGTATGGCGGGCTTATGTTCTGCGCCAGAGCAATGTATCTAAGAAGAGGGATTGGTAATCTGCCGTCAGTATCATTACTTGTATAACACAGTTTATCAGTTATTTATTAGGCACATCAATTAGCCTCTAATTGATGATATCGGAGGCATATTTAAAAGTCCACCGATGCCAGTTATAGTGCTGTTAACCCTAACTTTTGTGGTTTAGAACCAAAGTCATATACATCAAGTACAAATCTGGGTTGTTATATCTCAATAACAAAACAACGCGAAGTACAGAAATTTCTGTCACTTACTTAAATGCAACACAGGCACTGGATATCTCTTTCTGTGCTTGATGCCAATTGTGATTGTTTGTTAAGTGGATGTTTTGATTTTATCCCACCGCAGAAACAGCTTGCCTGTCATTCTCAGATATATTGAAACGACTTATAATGAATCTCCAGCATTGTGATGCTGCGTTGTGCTGTTAGATGATCTTGACATCTCCATTGTGATTCTACATCCTCTTATTATAAAGCCTCTTGTTATGTGATAGCTATGGAAAAGGTCCACAGTAAAAAAAAACATCCACTACTTAATTGGATTTTTCACTTCAATACGCAGTTTTATTGACTAGCAAGCATTCTTTATTACTTTAAAGCTATCATCGTCATACTATTTTCTTACCATGAAGAAACATAAGATAACATTTTTAATGGGGTCAAAGAGTATAATCTGAGTAATCCAAGTATAATCTAAAGAGTAAATAACGTAGCAGTTAAAAACGAACAGAAGGAATTAAGGAATTCACGTTGCTGCCTAGTACATGTTGTGGTTAATTAAAAAAAATAATCGTGACGAGGCTGAGTTGCTATAGGGGCTGGCGCTGTAAGCATCACTGCGTTATCTGAAACAAAAGATAATGTGGCACAGTTCCAGATTTATGTGGACAACAAGACGAAGAAAAGACAGCTTCATTAAATTATTGCTATCCTTGTTTCTTTATAAGAATCGTAAATAGTTTAAATCAAAATTGAAAAACAAAACTAAAGAAAATTGGTCATATGTCCAATATTTTATTTGCACAATTCAAAAGAATTATCATTAATATTGATTAAAATAATAATATGAAAATTTTCTCTTGTTGTTTTTCTTTATTTGGTTAATTTTGGAAAAAGGCTTTGATATAATAGCCAATGTAATTTCTTCAAGAAAAGAGTATATTTAGTTTATTTTGTGCTGCCTGTAGTATGACAGACTAATTTGTATAAAAGTGTAGTCCGTAGTTTTATTTTTTGATTCAATTAAAATCTCTAATTTTACTGTTTAATAGCGGTTCGTGATCATTTCACAACCCCTCATTGTGCTAGGGAATTAATTCTATTTATATTATATTTTTCAATTTTTACAATATTTTTTTGAATGCGTATCCATTTATCAACTATATTGATGATATTTTAAGTTACGCATCATTACTCTTGCACACCTAAAATTGTTATTTAACTGCTCTAAAACTTCTTGAATAACGTTATCAACACTATTTCAAAAGTATATTTTATAGAAGCATTCGATTTTGCAAAGAAATATTTGGACATACACCATTGCTGAACCATATTTAATTCAGTTGTGCATTCAATAAACATCCCGCAATTGTTATTGATATAATCCCATCCAAAATATTTTTCGTTCATTAAACGAAATGAAGCATGGAAACGTTCCTTTTCTGAGCCCATTTAAGCAATTTAAGAAATATATATTATTGTTCGGGATGCTACGCAGGTCAAACACCTAAATATGGCTTCTGCGATAGACAACATATGTAAAGAGGCTATTCTGTTGAATGCATGAAACTTAAACGCCAAAGAAAGAATGACACAGTTCAATGTGAGAGGCATTTGAAATGCAATTAAACTCTTAAACAGCATAGCACAGATGCTTATAAAATCAAAGGGTACTTTCAGAAGCTTTTGCTCTAGTTCTTGACTTTTTACAATGAGTTTTTCATAAAGATCTATAGTATTATAAAAGTTTTCTTTTTACATATAGGTAGCGTCAATGAGTTGTCTTTTAATGGTTAAATGTTCGAATGTTTTTCAGAGCTACATCGTTGCTTAAGCTACCTTAGAACCATTAGAAAATACAAACTCTACATTGTTGCTTTCATGAACTTTAGGTCCTTTTCCTTGTAATATATTTAAAAGGAGAGCAGCAGGCTAAATATGGTTGATAAAAAGTTTTTGTTCCAGTGATGACTATTCTTATTTTGTGTATTATATATTTTTTGATAAGACATTTGTCTATGCTATAAAGCATTTGGTTATTAACGTTTCTTAGCGGTTTTTATGACGGCTTTTTCTTTATGATAGTTGTGATAGACGTAGTAAATATTGTAGGAGAGCGTGATCTCCAAAGGTTGGATAAGTCTTTCGTGTTTACTCAAGCAAATAGACCCCTTAAAAGCCCTCGGTGTGAGGGAATGTTGACACAAGTATAACTTAAGTTCATCAAATAGTTCTTGAGCAGCTGGGTTGAATCAATTACGCACAGGAAGAGAACAGCTTATAAGAAATATGTTGACCCTTTTCCTAATGCCTTATGTATACACATTATTTCAAACTTCATTTTTATTTCATTGACGTTACAAGATCCGTTGCCATCCCTATGCTTTTATTAGCCTTTTCTACCAGTAATCAAATAAAGGGAATGTGTTTTATTTCAAGTGTGTCTCAACAGAAAAGTATGACCTCATTCCCGCCAATATATAAAGACACAATTTATTTGATAGAACTTTGGAGAATATCTTATAGAACACTCGATATTGACTGTAATTTATTGCGCAAGCTTATATAACGAATACATTTACCCTCAACACATTGTGATATAATTTCATGCTGTCAAATTCACTAATCTGTTTTTCTCTTGGGGGTCTATATTTATTGTATTGTGTTTACATATATTGCCGTTGTAACAAAGCAATGAAGTATGTTGCAAGTGTATCTGTTACAGGGAATTCGAATAGTTAATGAATACGTGTATTACATAAAAATTCCAGGGAATTACATGTATAAAGTAACAAGAAATACGCAACAGTGAAGGAAGAAGAAATACGCAACATCGTTAGATATTATTTGTTATATATAAATACAAATCAAATGGCTATTTTAGTAGTGTAGTCAGACTTTGCCACTGCTGAATCATGCTGAATACGAAAAACCTAATATGAATAGAAATAGTTTTGTCTCACATTCTCACAATAATGGTAATATATCTGTCTGAAGAAAGGTAGACGTTAAACTAGAATTATTCATGTAAAAACCAAATTTAACTTTGCTCATATATGTATGCATGGGGTGGGAATTCCCTCGACCTTATCGGCAGCAAGAACAAGCATTCCACTTTCAGTGGACTAAACAACCAACCGTAACGCTGCAGAAATAGTTAATATATATCAAAAATATGTATGCCTAACCAAATTTATTTATTATTTTTTTGAAATTTCAAATGGATAGTCTGTTGAACAACCCGTTTGTAAACAGACTACTGCATAAAGAATGAACTGACACAACGTAATAATGGTCCATAACAGAACTGCAACTTTGGTTGTCAATTTATGATACTTTACTTGTTTTGCTTTATAGGAGCTTTGGTGTTTAATGGATTACATATGAGGTCTCTCCAATTACTCTTGTACTAATGAATTTTAGATTGATAATTACACAGGCATTAGTACAGTTTTGGGTATAACATGAGTGTTCCTTGAAGTGGCATTATTCGTACATTATATATTGTTATTCGTACGATTTATTTCAATATGCTCAGAAAAACCTCACATAAAGTATTATAATTTTTTACTAATATCTCATTTCCAATAGAACTAGAGTTTTATCTTCAAGTAGATAATTCAAATTGTTTTTTTTTTCGATGTTGTCTCACTTGCCAAAAATTTATATTTGTCCAAAACAGCTGGAAGGAATATCTAGGTTAGCAATCATTTCATCAATTTCAATAAGTTCTACAGAGTCTGTAGTTCTACAAAGTTCTACAAAGTACAAAAAAGGGGGAACCCTGGGGTATGACCACTTTTGAGATGATATAAAATGGTTGTCATGACAGGTCAGTATGAAAATAGATCAAAACGAGGAGGTAAAATACGAGAATTTCAAGAGATCGCAAGTTTTTCTCTCCTATTTTTTAGAATATATGGAAATCGATTTCCATCGTGCGTGTCCGCATGATCCGAGGTAGTGGTACTGTGACCGAGGGGTGATCATATTTTGTTGGTCGCTGTTTTCACGGCCATTCTGGTTTAATGTTTTTCCTTCGTCGGGAGACAGACGTTGTTTTGACTTCCACTTGCAACCATGAAGCAACATTGATATTTTGACTTCCATAAACGAGTGCGACGTCGATCCAACGTTGATCCAAGGTCGCTTTGTTTACTGAGTCATAAAGAACCACACAGACTGAACCACTACATAAATGTGGCCCCTTTAGTTCAGTTCCGTTCGTGGCCTTATTGTGTGGGGCTCCAAAGTATGCAGGAATAGTAGATGAAGCTCCTTCTCCAGTTACTTATTAATTGAAATTGCTTCATCTGCATCAGTTCAACTGGGTATTAATGAGTCTCAGGTGCCTTGTAACTCCTTAAGCGGACAAGGGGGGTTTAATGTCTATCTGCGGCATGGTTTGTACCGACATTTAATACCCACAAAGTGATATCACAGTGCCATATGACAAGAAAAGTGAAATTCTGACAGGATAACTGCTGTAAGTTATTTATAGAGGACGAAGATAACGTGTTTTAAAAAAGCAGATATTTTAAGTGTTATTCAATAGTTGGTTCTTATTGTTCATAAATAATGACTTTTCCATCGGTTAAACGTCATGTTCTGTGACATATAAAATATACAAACAACAAAAGAAGCGCCCGATTTTAAAATCTTAATATTTTTGCTCCTAGCATCACAAGCGGAATTTTTTATACTTAAATGTGAAAAGCAATTGCTGTAGCATATATCTACACATTTTGAACCAGTAAGCATGTGTTAGTCACGGTTCATTTCACACAGCAAAAAAAAAAAAAAAAAAAAAAAAAAAATGAAAAGCCACACAAAATAGCGAGTCACAATGTCTAATAACGGGTGTGTCCGCCATTTTAGAGTTTGTTCCACGAAATGCAGTTATGTTCTTAATCGATAGACCTCCCCAGACCACAACACTTTGATCGCTAAAACGATCTCGTTCTTGGACCAAAACAGCGCTGAATCATTCACCTCTGCGACGAAGTGTTGCGCGACACGACTTGGGGGTCTTTCCGCTGTCCAGTATACCCGCAGTGCTCTCTCTATCAACTTGTGTCGCATCGTTTCCCGGAGAATTTTGATATTTTAACGTTTTAGATAAACACAAAACCTTGTCTTTAACATGCGTTCAACTGTGTACAAAACAACACACTGCCTAATATGGCTAAAGGCGCATAAATGACCACGTGACTGAATCGACCGAGGCGTTGAATCAATTAAATTCATAGCAAAAAACCAAATAGAGACTAAGGAAGAACGATATTTGTTAAAATGTTTGCACGCAAAGTGGGCCAAAAGCACTAAAATTGAAAAATAAGCAACAATAATCGCCGGGCATTTCTTTTGTTGCTGAGGATAGAATCCTTCATTAGCGGATGTCGGGTAAATGTTGCAATCTGATTGGTTGGTTACCATATCAGTGATAATAACTATAGCAATCAAAATATATATAATTGTAATATGTTATTATTATGATTATTGTTATTATTATTGTTGTTATTTTTATTATCATTAATAGTAGCAGTAGTGGTAGCAGTGACAGCAACAGTAGTAGTAGTAGTACTGACAGTAGTAACAATGGCAGTAGTAGTTGTAGTAGCAATAATAACAATGATAACGATGAAATCCGCTTCTCTATGACAACTGCTATAGTAAAGTTTCGTCCCCTGTCTTTTGGTGTTCACGTTCCCTTACTTTGAAAACCTCACTCCATCCCTTCCTTCAACAAAAAAGGTAACAGGGTGGCTTTTGTCCTGGCGTATTTTGTCCAGGGTTTTGTCCCCACGTATTTTAGCGTAGACCTCATAAAGCAAACACATTTTTGAGTGATATTAAATCCATTTCAGATATAGCATCCTTGATATTAGAAAACTGTATAAAAACAGTTCGGCCCTCTGCGGCCTTCTGGTTGTGTGTCCGCGACTGCCTCTCTAACGTGTTGGTTATGCCTGGAAAGGCGTTGTCATTTGGCAGCGACAACAAAAACAAACAAACAAATAAACAAACAAAAACACAAAAAGCAGAAACAAAGAAAAACTGCAACCCTTTTGGAGAGGTTGGAAAATGCTCGTTAGATGTCACGACTACATGTCGGTTAACCATCCGGATTTGTTTGTTTGTGAAAGTCGAAATAATGTCTTCTCCCGACGGCGAATAAACGTCGGGTTCCGGACGTCTATCAACGTTACGCCTAAAAGACGTAAGATAATCGTTTGAGGAAGTACTTGTATGATAGAGACCAAACAACAACGTCTATACAACGTTTCGGCTATGCCAGGACCATAACGCAACTAACTGCAACGACAAGCCTATAACGTTGAAAATTGGCGTCACGACCTCGAATATTTTACGTCTTATAAGACATCACGATGTTTACTGGGAAAACTATTTTTCTTCATGACCTTATAATCTCTCTCCTGGGTGTGTTACATAAACACGGGGCAACGAGGATCGTTATTTAACAGAAACGAGGCACAGCTTAACTGCACATTGCCAATTCGTGATTTTTTTTCAGCCTTCATAACTGTCGCCACGTTTACAGTAAACATATATCAATTTCTCTTGTTTGAAATACTATCTCATTAAATAGAGGGCAGCAAGAACTGAAGAGTATAAAGCAGTGTGGTTGTTTCCAGGACCAATTAGATCGGTTGTGACATCAATCGTGTCCTCTTCTTCCGCTGGATAGCCATGCAAAAAAGGATGCCTGTTCTGGAGTAGGCAGCAAATATTCGCGTACAACTGCTAAAATTGGCACGTTTTTTATTGCTTACGTCACTGGGTAAGGATTTATATGAAATGTGAGTGACTTGAGCCGTGTTACTTTGCGCAAAACAAGAGTAAACAAAGCGACATCTCCCAAAGCCGGCATTATTCAACTGTCACCCTTAAGACTTGAGAAGTAAGTAATGCGTATTTTGAAAGCAATAACAAACAGAGCGCATTTAAAAAAACATTGTGGAAAAAATATTAACAGAATAAATAAGGTTGTTTATGTATAAAAGATAGACCTTCCATTGATCCCACACAAACAGCGTATTTTAAGGATATTTACTACTGAATTACGGTATGGATAGGTCACTCTTGTTCGCAATCTGGACTGGAACGGTTGGAATTTAACACTTTTTCATTACAGGTAATTATTTAATCAGCTCATTTAGTTTAAAAATAAAAATATAAACTGCATTCTTTTATTTCTTTTTTCTTTCTTTTTTTATTTATTTTTAGATTGTTTATTTACGTTTAGTTTACGAAAAAAGTTAAAAATAATAGTTAAAAAAACATTATTTCAGTTAGAGACAATGGTTTTCCCTTACTTTGAGCACATGGGGCCACGTAATTTACACCGTATTCAAAATATTGTGAAATTGAAATTGCCTATTGTATTGGTATCATTTAACCAAAAAAGTATGTGCTTAAAATTTAAGTTTAAACGGAGTGATACGTGTGATTTGCAATCTTAACATGCATTTAGCAACAGCGCTATTAAGGTGGACAATAAACATTACCGGGTGGGGTTGGGGGGGGGGGTTAGGGGGTGGGGGGGACGTAGGGCAGGGGTGGAGGGGGGGCTGAAGGGGAGATGGAGGGTGAGTTTGGTGGTGTTCATGCCAAGAAATACTAATCACCAGTCCACCTCTTTGCATGAGTACAAGGTGGACTAATTTGATTCCGTTGAGTATCACGTAAAGGGAAGGATCCGGGGCAATAACCAATCACCCGACAAACCCATCAAGAGACTGACAGTTGTTTTGACAGCAAGCAATCAATTTAATTACATTAAATGACTATCCAGGCCCCACATTCACAAACTTTCATTATTTTTAAATTAAATTGAGCGATTTCATATTTAATTGATCTGATTCAATATTAATTTTCTATTAGTTATCTGTAACATACACACACAATTTGGATGAAATTTAAATCCAAATTAATCTTCTTTTAATTCAAAGATTCAAGGTAAATCCCCGATGTTACAGCCAGATCAGAATAAATGCCTTTATAAAAATTACGTATAAATCCAAGTCATAACCTTAGAAAATGAAATAATATTTTTGAAGTAAGTATTTTGCAATGAGGTGTTCTCCGAGGTAAGGCTAGTTTTGGGTGGGGGCAACAGGGCAGAGGGAGGGGACGGGGGTGCACCGGCATATAGACTGTTTACCATACCTGTCAATGACTTTTTAAAACGACCCCTTAACGTGAGTGCAGAGTGAGAAAATACCTTCTTTTAACAAAATGCAAACACCTCTGTAAATTTCTCGTCCTAATCGGCGAGTGTTCTTTTATAAAAGACCCAAATTCCTAAAAAACATAATGTCTGTGGTACAGGCACAGCTAGAACACATGATAAACGCATTCCAAGCAGGAAATATAATTTGCTTAGGCTTTTAGTCACCTGTTTTGTTGGACAAGGAGTGAAGTGCGGAAAATCACCCAACCACGCACCCACACCCCAACCACACTCCGGACTTCTCGGGGACCCTAAAATTACCCCCCATTTCTCTGCGTTTTCCTGCTTGCGCATAGCAACACATACGGTTAAAGAGGGGGATGGAGGGGCCAGGGACGGTTGGGATGGAATAAGAACAAGGATGTTGGTCTCGAAAATATTGAGGAAGGAAGTAACTCTGCAAACTTGTTCATTTAACATTCACAAAGGCAAAGTTCATTGCGATTATTCAGTTTTGATAACGCATGCGATTGGTCGGTGGTGAGCCAGGGGACCGCTTGGTATCAGAAGCACGGAGGGAATAATTTTTAGTTCAAACTCTGTCCTCAGTACTCCGCATTTCAAACAAAATGGGGATTCGTCCGAAACTACCCCCGCGTTTGGTTAAAACGTAGGTATTACTTCATATTTAGTATTCTGAGTTTAGGGTTGGTTTGAAAAAGCCACGGGCACGTCTGGTAAACAGTTTGTGCGTAAGTGCCCTTGGTCAGGCCTACGCGATGGGAAGTGCTGGTTGGGTGAGAGGTGTAGGAGTTGGTCACGGAATCAAGAACATTGCCAAGCGGGAAATGAATTAAATCAACATATTTAATCCGTTGGTTAGCAATTACTTAAATTCTAACAGATTATTCTCAAACTTAAAAGATGTGACTGAAGCTGGCAAAAACTGTTCAATGCACATTTCTTCTGAGTAATATTGATGCTTCCGACCGAAAGCAACGGGGTAGGGTATTTTTCTGCGCGCATGCATGCTAAACAAAACAATAAATTGTTCGGATGGACGATTGGTAATGACCTATCCGGAGTCATTTTACAGGCCTCGTGATCCAGGATGTGCGATAACTAAAACTTACTGCCTGGATGTTATCTTAATTTATCCAGGTTACAATAGATATTAGACTTCGAGAATACGGACCCTGGAATCGTAACAGGATGAAATATGAGTCTTTCACTCTCTTACGTTTGCCTGTATACCTCCGAGGCAAAAATGAACACGGTTTTAATCATCATGTCAGCAATAAATAAGACAGAAGTGCCAAAATACTGATAACACTTTAAAAGTAAGGAGCTATGACGTCATGCCACCTCTGTATGTTACACTTCCTCCTTTGTAAAAACAAAGAAAGAAACAACAGACCCACGCAAAATCGTGTACCCGTTCATGAACCTTATTTGCGTAGCACTAAGGAAACACATCGATCAAGGATGTTTGCTGTCAACAGTTACGTAACACGTTGTCTTCTATAAAAGTGTAAGCTCAGAATTGCACATGTTTATAGTGATCATGTTTGAGCGAATAGTTAACTATGTCTGACATCCACATCGACAATTCAGCCAAAATATACATTTGGATGTTTAAATTTTTAACCATATCATAACATAGACATATTTCGGATAACTTGACGCATTTAAATTAGGTAAGTAGCGAAATAACATAGAGTAAAATAATTATTTGGAGTTGCTAGTGAAACAATTTTGTTTCAGCATCTTAGTACCTGACCAAGACATAAAATATATAAGAAACGTAATACAAACCATAGAAAATAATGTCTAATATATATATATATATATATATATATATATATATATATATATATATATATATATATATATATATATATATATATATATATATATATATATATATATATATATATATATATATATGTTACAGTAAATCTGTGTAATCAGTAATTTCACGTAATTCCTAAAACTTTTAGGAATTACGTGAAATTACTGTCGGGGCCAGGAATTACGCGAAATTCCTAAAATCTTCAGGAATTTCATGTATTTACTGTTTTCAAGGGTGTTTTATTTCACAAATTTCCTAAACCTCAGTTAGTAAATATGCGTAATTAAAGTCGAACAAAGTTAAACGATGGCAAAATCTGAACTTAGCTTGTCATAGATTATTTCGACCTTTGTGAGTCCTTTTTATCTTGAATTGCAATTCGAGAACTCACTCACGTAAGGTGACATTTGATGTCATTTTGGTGTCATTTGCCGGAGATGGAATTACATATTGAGACCTTTGTTTTCATCTCGAATTGCAAATGTTACAAAGCTAAGATCACTCTCGAGTGCCTTTTTACCTTGAATTGCAATTTGTGCACTCAACTCACCTGAGGTGAGGTTTGGTGTCATTTGCCGGAGATGGAATTACATATTGAGACCTTTGCTTTCATCTCCAATTATTGTTAGTATTGTGATTTAAAAAAATGAAAGGGGATTTTCTGGAGGGCAGGGTTTTGGATAGGAGTATACTCACGTAATGAATAAACCTTTATGGAAGAACATTGACTGTAAATTAACTGAGTTTGTTCCATTTTGAATCAAGCATCTGCTGATGTGAAAAAAGATTATACAACTTTGAGTAATAACAGCAAAAGAAATTTCAATAGCAACAAGAGCAGCTACAACAACAACAACAATAACAACAACAACAAAAACAACAATAATAATAATAGTAATAATAATAGTAATAATAATTATAATAATAATAATAATAATAATAAGAAGAAGAAGAAGAAGAAGAAGCAGAAGAAGAAGAAGAATAAGAATAAAAAGAAGAAGAAGAAGAAGAAGAAGAAGAAGAAGAAGAAGAAGAAGAAGAAGAAGAAGAAGAAGAAACAGAACGCAAGTCATCTTCAATATTTTGCCACAAGCGACAAGTTTTGTGGAACCCAGATGTCAGAATTTTAAAAAGGTGAAAATGAGTAGAGATAAAACAGTTGCAGTTTTTGTCTGTGTTGTCCTGTTATTTTATTGCCTTACATGAGGCGTGAGGGTGATATGACAGACACACAGCTCCTGCCATTTATGTTCTCATCACTATTTTACAACAGTGCAGATTGAAGTGTGCGATGAGTCTCGAGAGAAGGACGCAGACATTGTTGGCAAATACGTGAGGGCCATCGTAAAACTCTACATACAAAGCATATCATATAATATGGAGAAAAGGGCTGTTTATGGGTATCGAAAACAGACAGCAGATGCGACCACTGACATTGTAAAGTGCTCTTATCCTGGTGGCTATGCACCCAACAGGTCACTTACATTGCTTTCGGCGGATAATTATTCTATACTTTCGCTGTGTTATTTTTCACAAAAGGGCGTTCGTAAATCTTACAAAAACTCTGGCTTATAGTGAAAATATTGCTCCTTTTATTGTACTAAAATGCTTACTGTGAAGTCTGAGATTATTGATGTGCTTCCAGTTATAAAGGCATATTATTTGTTTTGCATCACTATCAGGCGAGACTTCGTACAGTCCCAGACATAAAGCATACACAGAAGTGTTATTTTTTCTCCCCATCCACCCTCACTATCCACCCGTTGAACGAAGAATTTTGTGGCGTCAACCTATTGAATATGAAATTAGCGAATGCAAAGTGCTCAACCCCTCTCCTCACCCTTTCTTTCTCTCTCTTTACGTGCGTATGTATGTGTGGCTTTTAATGTTTTGAAAACATCTGAAGCAAACCACGTTTTTGCAATCTGCTGTAATATAAAAATAATTTATATTTTAATGATTTTCAAAAATAAATTATATTGGTTGTTCTTTCGTCTAAAAAAGAAAGAACAAAAAAAAAAAAAAAAAAAAAAAAAAGAAATTATAACTTTAAGTAGAATGTGAATAAGAATTCCTCCTATGAAGGATTCAAAAGCCTGGTTGTGTCAAGGTCATATTCAGGTTGCTGCGAAAAAGAGCATATTGAATTTATATCATTTCTAAATGACATTGAAATTTTACAGCCAGCTTAATATTTTATTTATTTATTTATTTTCAGTTTAGTGTCAACGGCGGACATAATGGGATTCTACATGAAGACTTGTATAGTGCTAGCTCTGTGCATCATTGCCTTGACATCGACCCAAGCAAATGGCTTGAAGAGTCTTTGTGGATATAACACGGATGCTTACGACCTGTGTCCCCCCGATCAACCGGTACCGGGAACAGACGACCACAAAGTGTTGAAATTTATCAGTGCGTTATGTAACTATTGTGGATACATGTACGGGGACATTTTTGAATACTGCTGCCTTTGTAATCAATACATTTTTGACCACTGTCGAAAGAGTATTCTGTTCTGATGCTGTCGTCCGGATACATTCCAGAGACGAAGGATCTATCGCTACTCTAACAATGATACCAGGTTGGGCTGGTGATTGTATTTTGATGAACACACAACCTTTAACGAAGCTATAATTTCACGTTCACGATAACCATTGGTGTTTCTTTATGAATTTAAACAAATAAAATGATAGTTCTGCTGTAAAATAAGACGTGTCGTCCTTATGGACGTGACATCACGGGTCTTGTTGCTATTGACGTTTTTTTTTCATCTTTTTGCAAACCATTTGCAAACCGTAAGTGCGAATCAATGGGGCAGCCATTCCAAATTAACTAGACAAGTATTGGCTGAGTGACGCCATCACTATTCTAACACCAAAATAGTGAAGCGGCATCTTACTTTGGTAAGAAATATTACACAAAGTCATATATAGCAAGTGACATCCTCATCACACACAACCTATGTAATCTGCACGATTTACGTGACGGGCAGGCCAAAAAGCACATTGTTTTAACTTACTGTTCCTTTCTATTTATTTATTTTATGGTTTGAAGACAGAATGGGACTTCGCAAGTATGGTATATGTTTAGCAAAAGCTATATTCACTCCAGGTTTAGCTATATTTTGTGTGCTTATTTCTCGAGATTAAATTCATAGGTATTAAATACTTAAACACATAAAAGAGATGAAGCTTTGTTCTCATCTATTTTTAAGAAATCTGAGTCCAACGGGAACTGCAGTAGTTATATAATGAGAGAGCTACTGCATTTTTTGCTTGGATACCAAGAAGTGGATGAGAGAGCTACTGCATTTTTTGCTTGGATACCAAGAAGTGGATGAGAGAGCTACTGCATTTTTTGCTTGGATACCAAGAAGTGGATGAGAGAGCTACTGCATTTTTGCATAGTACCGAAAAATGGATGAGAGAGCCACTGCACTTTTTGGGAGCGAAAGTGGATGACGAAAGAAAACGTCATTTGATGCAGTTGGAAGGATTGCGAGTGAAAGAAAGATGTTTCCGGTGAAACGTTGTATGGGGATGCTGAGAGGGTGACTGTTTTTTTTTTTTTTGCCACCGCCGCTTTGCCTTGAAAGAAAGGCGGGGAGACGGTTTTTTTTTTTTTTTAAAGCATATCCCACACATTCGCTGCTGCTGCCATCAATTGTTCTGATGTTCTCCCCTCCCCTTTTATACGCGGACGGACTTTAGTTACTGTAGTTAAACTACAGCGTGGCAGCGAGAGAAGAGAAAAGAGCTCTTTGAAATTTAAAAATCATTTTATTTACAACTATTTCATATTCATATATACATTGGAAATATGCTATTAAAAACATTAAAACACTAAAGTTAAAAGTTAAACGTTAAAAAAAACACTAAAAACACTAAAAGTTAAAAGTTAAACGTTAAAAAATCATATTCATATATACATTTGAAATATGCTATTAAAACACTAAAACACTAAAGTTAAAAGTTAAACGTTAAAAAACACTAAAACACTAAAAGAAGTTCTGATTTTCAGTCACCATTTGTTCCCACACTCCGCATGGTTTTAGTTGTGTTTTACTTGTACGTGATAATATCGCAAGTCTCCCGGCCGCATTGAGCCATCTGTTGAGAGTCAAACAAATCATTTTATTTACAACTATTTCATATTCATATATTCATATATTCATATGCTTTCATATATACATTCGAAATATGCTATTAAAACACTAAAGTTAAAAGTTAAACGTTAAAAAAAAACACTAAAAACACTAAAAGTTAAACGTTAAAAAATCATATATTCATATGCTTTCATATATACATTCGAAATATGCTATTAAAACACTAAAATACCTGTTGAGATCCAAACAGGAAGATGTCTGATTTGATACCACAGGTGAGGCACTGCATCGTGTAGTTTCCTGCAATGGCTTCTAAAAAAGCTGCCATCAGGGAGCAATGGAGGCACGCTGTATGTCCACACTCCAGAGCTATGCTCTTGTCATAGAGCATAAAGACATTACATCCGGGGCAGGTCGCAAAATCACGTCTTAGAAAATAGTCTGCCCATTCCGGGTATTCCTCCTCCTCCATGGTAGTGGGTATTTTTTCTCCGAGCATATACGTCCTGATGTATGCGTGGTTGAATTTACCATCTTCAATGTTTTCAATTCGCTTTCCCATTGTGATGCTACGGTCAAAAGTAACCGGTATGTTAACGACTTCAATGTTCTTCGGGTCAGGCAGCATCTGTGCAAAGTGTTTCCTGTATGATGTTTCTCGCAGGCGCCGTGGTTCAAATTCGCACTTATCAACTGATTGGATATTCTTCTCGCAATCCAAATGAAAATAGAGCTCCATGATAGTAGTTATATGAAGATTGGAGTGTTTTAGTGTTTTAATAGTATATTTCAAATGTATATATGAATATGATTTTTTAACGTAAAAGTTGGAGAGGCGCGGAGGGCATTATATACTCTGCAGCCGATCGACGTCAGACCACCCCCCCCTCAGCGCGCACAGCGATCAGCGTGTCGACGACGACCCCCCCCCCCTGTACAGCGTACAGCGATCAGCGTGTCGACGACGACCCCCCCCCCCCCCCCCTGTACAGCGTACAGCGCACAGCGTGTCGACGACGACCCCCCCCCCCCTGTACAGCGTACAGCGCACAGCGTGTCGACCCCCCCCCTCCCTACAACCAAAGAAGAGTTAAAAAATCATTTTTTTCCCCAAAAAAGAAACTTATGTTAGGTTTCATTTTTTTTTCTTGACGAAATGGATGGTAGTGTAAACGTCATTTTGTGCAGTTGTCGATGTGATTACGGCATTTAAAATAACAGCTTCCGCCGAAGCGTTGATGAAGCGCTGTACTAGCCCCCCCCCCTCCTCCCCTCCCGAGAGTGACAGCTCTCACCCCGCCCCAAGAACAGGGTATCGACCCCCCCTCCCCTATCACTAAAGAAGAGTTAACCCTCCCCCCTCCCCCTCCCCCTCCCAAAACTCACTATATAAGTGAGTCGAGGAGATGTCATTTAACACACAAACAAGATGAACTCGTCAGCAGATGCCATAGATGATCTAAGTCAATTCAAACCAAATGAGGCAGTGATGATTCGCACACCATTGAATGAAGAGAAAGAGAAAGCAAAGGTGGAGGCAGAGATGAAGTATGCCTTAGAGGAAACTTTGCATTTTCCGTCATCTGTAACACCTGTGGAGGAGGAGCAGAAGAGGTACAATTACAGGGTGTGGAAGAAAGGCCGCGGCATGATCACACTGACAACGGAATGTTTCAAATGCTTCTGCTTACTGGAGTATGATGGACAGTCGCATAATTGTCCAGTAAAGCATGAAGCACCCAGGCGTTATTGTTGTAAGACCTGCGGCGGACTGCTGTCATATAACTTCACAGCATTATTGCCAGGACCCGAACCGTTGTTGGATTGCTGGTGGTGTGGAGCATCATTGAAAAACTTTAGATATTACAACATGCATCCGTTTAAATGTGCCAAGAGACCATTCACTATGAATCAGTTTTATCGCTACCAGTGCGATTGTGGTGAGCCGGCGTGCTGGTAAAGCCCTGCGGAGAGTTTGACATGGAAAAAATGGTGACTGAAAATCATTAGTATTTAACTTTAGTGGTTTCACTTTAGTTTTTTTTTTTTAACGTTTAACTTTTAACTTTTAGTGTTTTAGTGTTTTTTAACGTTTAACTTTTAACTTTAGTGTTTTAGTGTTTTAGTGTTTTAGTGTTTTAATAGCATATTTCGAATGTATATATGAAAGCATATGAATATATGAATATATGAATATATGAATATGAAATAGTTGTAAATAAAATGATTTTTTAAACTTCAAAGAGCTCTTTTCTCTCTTGCTGCCACGCTGTAGTTTAACTACAGTAACTAAAGTCCGTCCGCGTATAAAAGGGGAGGGAGGGGAGAACATCAGAACAGTTGATGACAGCGGCGGCAGCGGCAGCAGCGGCAGCGGCAGCAGCGACAACAACAAGGATGGCTACGAAACAAGCAAGGTTGAAACGTGCTCGGGAAGAGCTTATTCAGCAGATAGAAGTGAAGAGACAAAAGACGCTGGAAGATAGTATTATCAGACCTGATCCGTTCCTTTGCTATGGATGTGTTAAGATATTTCCATCTATGGATGCGTTTGACACACATGTATGCAAAGAACCAAAGACAGTGCAAGTAGGGAGAGGGAGAAGAGTGAGTCTTGGTGAAAACGCGCAGGAAAGACGGTTTGAGCCTGAAGATGGATCGGATTTATTACTTGAAATGCGGCAACAAGAGAATCGGATTAAGGCACATTTACGAGAAACGTTAAATGATGGAATGAAATGGTACATTGTCGTACATGCACGCTTCAAGAAAATGACAGCGAATGCTGAAGGGGTGATGGTAGAACAAGTGGATAATGCTTTTATCAGCAGTCGAACATATATAGCCTACAATCCAGGGGATATTGAGCAGGACTTGCCAGAAGCCTATAAAGAATTGTTTACCAAGTTTGATGAACATGAGCGACAAGGTTCTGGCTGGGTGTTGGATAACATCCTGTATATTGAAGTGCATACAGCTACATCAACACCTCTGGAAGCAAGCTGTTATATGGACCTGCCGAAGAAAGTGAAGAATACAAAGGCTGTATTAAACATTAAGAATAAAGATAACAAGTGCTTCTTATGGTCGGTACTGGCTCACCTTCACCCTTCAACAGATGCAAACCCAGAGCGTGTGCATCGATACAAGCCATTTGAGAACGAATTAAAGGTGGAAGGCATGACATTTCCCACACCGATTACGGCCATTCCAAAGTTTGAAAAGGAGAATAATGTATCCATCAACGTGTTTGGATATGAACAGGATGTCGTTGTTCCGATACAACTGAGTCGAAACACCAGCGCTAACAGCGCCAACAGCGCCAACAGCGCGAGAGAAATCAACTTACTTTTGATTAGTAATGACAGGACAAGACATTACTGTCTCATCAAGAATTTCAGCAAACTGATGGCTTATCGATCAAAGCATAATGGAAGTGCATTTTATTGTTTCAACTGCCTTCACGGGTTTATACGACAAGATCTGTTAGATAAGCATCGCGAAGTGTGTGGCAAGCATGGAGCGCAACGTTTATCATTCCCCAAGGAACCGTTTATCAAGTTTAAGAATGTAGCCAAACAACAGCGAGCACCTTTTGTGATTTATGCAGACTTTGAATGTTTCACGCAAAAGCATGAAGAAGGAGACAAGTACCAACATCATCGTCCAAACAGCTTCGCCTATGTGGTTGTGAGCCAGTATGACACACGTGCCCCAGTCGTGTATCGAGGAGACAATGCTGTGAAAGTCTTTTTAGACCATATGGTGAATGAGCGTGATCGTATTGTGCAGGGTTTACAGCAGCCAAAGAAGTTGGTCATGACTCGTGAAGACAAAGAGGATTTCAGGACTGCTGTGGATTGCTACATTTGTCATGAGCCTCTAGGAGCAGATTGTGTGAGAGATCATGACCATATCAATGGCAAATACCGTGGAGCTGCACATAGTGAATGCAATTTGCAATTCCGATTTCGAAAGGATCAGCAGGGTGTTAAAGATTCGTTTATCATCCCTGTCTTTTTCCACAATTTGCGAGGCTATGACAGCCATTTGATTATGGAGGAAATTGGCAAATTCAAAGATGAAACGCTTACGGTTATTCCCAACACCGTTGAGAAATATATTGCATTCACCATGAGCAATCTGAAATTTACAGACAGTTATCAGTTCATGGGTACTTCTCTACAGAAGTTGGTATCCAACCTGGCGGCAGAAGGGAAAGATACCTTTTATAACATGACCTCTCACATTCACGATAGCGACCAGCAAGAGTTACTGTTGAGAAAGGGAGTGTACCCCTACGATTACGTGGATGAGCCATCCAAGTTTGCTGAAACACAACTGCCGTCCAAGGACAAGTTTTACAGTCTGCTCAGTGAAGAAGGCATTAGCGATGAGGATTATGTGCATGCACAGAAGGTGTGGGAGACATTCCACTGCACTACATTTGGTGAATACCACGACTTATACCTGAAATCGGATGTATTGCTGTTGGCTGACGTGTTTGAAAATTTTCGTCAAGTGTGTCTTAACACGTATGAATTGGATCCTGCCCACTACTATACAGCGCCAGGACTGTCGTGGGATGCGATGTTAAAAGCGACGAAGGTGAAGTTGGAATTGATCAATGACATTGACATGTACCAAATGGTTGAACAAGGTCTACGTGGAGGAATATCTGTCATCACACACAAGTATGCGAAAGCAAATAACCCCTACGTAGCAGAGTATGACCCTATGCAACCAACCCATTACCTGATGTACCTCGACGCAAACAACTTGTACGGCTGGGCCATGTCACAAAGTATGCCAGAAAGTGGATTTATGTGGGTGAACGAGCCAGAATCCATTAACTTCATGGAAGTGGATGAAGAGGATGAGATTGGATACATTTTAGAGGTGGATTTGGAATATCCATATTCAATCCATGATAGTCATAATCACTACCCAGTAGCTCCAGAACGGAAAGGTGTGAAGGTGGGAGAATTATCAGAGTATAGTCAGAAGCTACGGAAAGAGTTGAACATGAAAGATAAACCCAGTGAAAAGCTCATTCCCAACTTGTGTGACAAGAAGAACTATGTACTTCATTATAGAAATTTACAGCAATATGTGTCACTGGGATTGAAAGTCACGAAGGTGCATCGGGCTATCATGTTTACACAGAGCAAATGGTTGGCGAAATACATCTCGTTGAACACGGAAAAGAGAAAGTTGGCTAAGAACCCGTTTGAGAAAGACTTTTTCAAATTGATGAACAACTCTGTATTTGGCAAAACCATGGAAAATGTGAGAAAGCGCATCAAAGTGGAACTCGTTCACCAGGAAAAGCGGTTCAAGAAACTTGTAGCCAAACCTTCATTCCACCAATTTAGAATTTTCAATGACGATTTGACCGCGGTACATTTACACAAAGTGGATTTGCTTCTGGATAAGCCCATTCAAGTCGGCTTCACCATTCTTGACCTCAGCAAAGTGCTCATGTTTGACTTTCATTACAACTACATCATGACCAAGTATCCTGACGCCAAGCTGTTGTTCAGTGACACCGACAGTCTATGTTATGACATAGAAACGGATGATATCTACAAGGATATGCAGGAAGATGCTGACTTGTTCGACACAAGTGACTATCCCCCCGATCATTTCTTGCATTCCACCGTGAACAAGAAAGTGCTTGGGAAAATGAAAGATGAGACGGCAGGTATCCCCATTGAAGAGTTTGTTGGACTTCGGCCAAAAATGTACAGTATGATGTATGGTGGGAAAGAAAAACGTACAGCCAAAGGGATTACTCATGCGTGTCAAAGACGTATGAAACATCAGCAATATAAAGACAGTTTGTTCAACCAAACGCAAATGATGGTGACAGGACACATCATTCGAAGTCATAACCACCAGATTTTCTCGGAGAAGTTGAGGAAAGTAGCTCTCTCCCCCTTTGATGATAAGCGATACGTGTTAAATGATGGCTATTCCACTTTAGCGCATGGGCATTACAAGGCAGCGGCGGCAGCGGCGGCAGCAACAGTATAAAAGGGGGGGGGGATGACTTTCACCAAACTTCAGTTTCAGAGTGAGTTGAGGGTGAACATGAAGCGATCTGTGCCAACGGATATAACGGATATGGATACTCTAGCAGATACAGTGAAAGACTTGAACGTGAACAATTCCACCACCACCACCACTATCAAGAAATTAAAAGTGGAGACGGCGACGGCGGCGACGACACCACAGTCGTGGGATGGAATGCTTTCTCTAGGCAATGGAAAGTATATCAAGATTATGAAACAAAGCGATGAAGGTGTGGTGAACATTCGGAAATACCTGAGAGATGAGGGGACTGGAAGGAACCGTCCGACGAAAAAGGGTATCTTGCTGACCATACCTGAATGGAAAATGTTGAAGAAGCAGGTGAAAGAAGTGGATAAAAGGCTTCGCAGACAAGACGACCAGTCATACCAAGGTAACAATCATGAATGCACTCATGTTAAACAATGGTGTTTACCTTACTGTCAATGAGAAGAATGAAGTGATGATGGGTTCTCAGAGAATTTCTGATTATCGGTTTAAACCTGAAGTGTGGAAAGACTTTAAAACCATACCGCTTGAAGCTGGGTTTAAACGCAGACTTGAAAATAAACTGGAAGTGACGGTGGCTGAATATAATTCTAACATACGTGTGACATTCTGTAGAAATCTTTTACAGGATTATCCAAAGGATTATAAGGGAGTTGTGCCAGATACACCCTATGCACAGTTGATCTTCTTTGATATTAAGAACTGGCGCGCAGCCTTACGATTCCTCGAAGCGATACAGCATCCACTGTTTGACATCATCCGAGTATAAAAATACATGGACGCGATGGAAGACGACTATTTGATGGATTATGAACCCATGACCTATGGGTTCTCCTATCTGAGAAACTTATGTGATGACATTGTGCTACGGCATTTTGGACAGTATCTCGTCCTATCGCTTGAGGGCCAATCCGTGTTGAAGGATCACCTAGACGAGTTGAGAATACCCGGCTTTTTCCTAGCAGTCTCAAATGAATTAGATGTGCGTGTGACTGAGAACGGTCTAGACGTGTTTGTACAATTTCGCCAATATGACGAGCTTACAGAAGACTGCGACATCATCACCCTCAGCACAGCGGAATGGAACGCGCTGTTACACGCATTGGATTGGGAAGAATCTTCTGCTTGAATTCAAAGAGGATGGAATACAACTCAAGCGGGGTACCAAATCCATTGAGGTGACACAGCCTATGCGGCTGATGCGGCTGATGCGGCTGATGGACATAGAAGAAGGATATGAACTCAAACTGTCTGAACATGAAACTGTTAAAGTGATAAAGTTTGGTGATGTGTGTTATGTAAGCTTTCATAGCATTTACAAACGTGGGTGTAATGTCTATGATACCTATATTAATTTAAATTGCAATGAATGGCATGCATTGATCAATGTATAGAGAGAGAACTTGTAAAAAAGTAGTTGGTAGATAAGAGGGGGGGGGGGGGGAGAAAACACCAATAAACAAGACCAGTTTGAAACTTAGAGTTTTGTTTTTCCCAACATTTGAACAATTCTTTAACAACTTAACTACAGCTTAACTACACCATTAATAAAACAATGGTTTATAATGTCTATAGACAAAATCCTTTACAATAAAATCCCCATCCTTTCTTTTTAATATATTCACAATCTCAAACATACTCTGACCTCGAGCTCTATGCCATATATAATATACACAATAAAAACCACACGCCGATGATATCGGCGTTTGTAATGAGATGGAATTATACATATAGTCATTTCTTAAAAATGTTTCTAAACGCTCATCGAGAGGTAACAGTCCATAAGAGTCAAAGTATTCCACAGGGTCTTTGTCATAATACACTGCCACCCAATGCTCTCCTGGTTCATCATGATCGTCGGTGTTGATGACATAGGCACCGCGTTGTAAAGACGGTGGTAACTGGTCCATGGGAAACACACCTTGAAACAAGTCTTTGGTCGCGGCATCATGGCTCAGGATAGCTTCGATCTGCTTCGTGTTCATGACTGGTAGTCGAATTGGATGCTACGATTGGCACTGATCTCAATAATGTTGTCGAATTCAGCATAGACGATGACATTGATGGTAGGTTGCAAAGCCCTAGCAAAGTTCATTTCTAGCCGCAAATTCCCATGCTTGATCAGGGGAAAATGATCAGCTCCATCATAATCCGGTGTTAAGTCAAACGAAAATAAAGAATACCCTCTAGGCCAATCTTCCCTTTTTATAATGGAACTTTTCTCACCATTCAATCGATCAAACGATTTGTAAAGCGTTTCAAAAGCGTCCAGGTACTTGTTCTGTGGAATGTCAAGCTTGAGCGGTTTGGATAGGACTGGTTCACCATCCGTGTACAGTTGCATATAGTTCAGATCAAAATGTTTGAAATCATATGGATTCCTCAATACTGACCCACCAAAAGCTTCATTATGAACCAGCCCAATGACAATGCGATTTGGCAATTGACCCAAAAAGATGTTATCTTTCACAAAAGACCGAAATCCTGCCGGAATGGCCAAGACTTTACATTCTTTTCTAGTGATGATGAGCTTGGCAGGACTTTTCAGCAATGCGTCTGTATGCCCTAACTGAATCCCTGGACTCACCCTCACTTTGCGAATGGTTAAAAATGCCTCTTTCACTTCTACCTTATAGGTATTATCTACAGCCATCAATACATAATCATCTTTCTGTCTATGGAAACGCAACTTCAAACTGATACCATTCGGAAGATAGCGATCCTGCTCAAACAAATCTATCCTCAAACCACCTGCGAGCATAAACTCACGGCTGAGACGCGTATGCAAATAACGATGATGCAACCCATTGTTTCCTTGCTCAGCTAGATCACCACCGTCGGCATTGACATGAAACCCGGATACATAGTGTTCATGATTAGGTCTTTTCACCTCATGACTATTCATCGACCCAGCAGTATCCTTGTACATGAGCCGCATAGAGCGCTCAGAATGGAGACTTTCTTCCGAATCATGGATGAGATGAGAGATAATGCTGGTATAGCCATGGGTGTTGTTACTATGCGAAACCAACCGATCATTCAGAAACAATTCAATATTAGACCATAACCCATTAAACACATCATTGATGCAAGAGACATTATCATCTGCGCCACACACTGTTCCATCAGCCTTTACAATGCGGCATACAATATGAAGTTTGCTGTTCTTTAAATCCAGATATTCTTCTGTACTCGCAGGAATGTAGAATTCTATGGGAGCCCCCTCTCTAATGGTAGTCAGTGGTTGATAGTCGACATTATAACTTTTCTCTACAGCAGTTTGCGTCGGCGGTACGTGAAACCATTCCAATGGAGAAAGACTGCATTCGCACGAATGATTGTGAATGAGAGACATGATTTTAAAAGATATCTCTTTTATGCTTTTTTGATGTTATCCGTCTAGCTGTTTTTCGTCTTCTGGCACGTTTCGTCGGTTGCACTCTCTTTTTATGGACATCACCACCACCAAACACACGCTGTGCTACTCGACCCGTAACATCTTTCGCAACATTCTTTGCAGCCTTCTTAAGATGTGGCGCAACGATCTTAGCCCCAGCCTTAAGTAGTGGAATAGCTCTACGAGCCAATGATCCCAGTATTGAACCAATACCATCTCCATACTGTATTCGCGCTCCTTTGAATCCTGGTAATTCTCCACCCACTTGACGAAGAAAATGGTTGCGATATGCAGACGGATCGTGTGTGTAGGCTTTCATAATGCTTTTGGTCGAAAATGAAGTTTACAGATCACCTTTCCAGTTTGAAATGGAACAGTATGGCCTGTGTCATCCTTTATATTCATCTCTATCATGTCAAATTTGGATGTGTTTACAGGGACATAGTGCGGTTCGCTGTACGTTTTCATAACAATGTCGCCATCATGGCCTTGTATCCCAACAGAGCGTAGCAAAGGCACATAATAATCCCCAACCACTTGTGGTTCACAAATACTACAATACACATACAGTGTATAAAACCCCTGTTTCACATCGGCTTTATGGTCAGCTGTACACGTTTCAGTATACCAGTGATCTGGGATAAATCCTAAAATCTCAGCTAATCCAGTGGAGAAGGACACTTCATAGCCATAATCGAGAAATAGAAACACACGTCGTCTAATTTTATCATACTTTAGCCGAATAGCTTCTGTAAGTTTCAGAGCATTAGTTGCTTCTCCATTGACTGCCTGACATAGTTCTTGTATGGTTCTATAGTACCCATAAGGAATATCGAGAGTGCTAAGAATAGGATCATCGAATAGGTGTTGTCGATACTGAATAGAATAGTCCATGCCATGTCTCATCGTTGTCCATGTATGCGGATATTGAATTTCAGCTAAAGCCACTTCATATCTTCCATTCAGGTAGATGGTTCGAGGCATACGAATTTGATAATTCGAAGCCTTGTTGTTGGGATAATAGTTCATACTCGCATTGCTCGGCAAAGTAATGTAAAAGCTTGTCGACTCCATGGTAGGGAACCTCTCAAATGGTATGGGTGCGTCGTCGTCGTTGCCTATATACCTCATCAGGTACCTCATCAGGTACCTCAGGATAGCGCGCGCCATTCGACCAAGTATGCAAAGTCTCATCCTCTTTTACATCATCATCATCATCATCATCATCATCATCATCATGCTGATGGGCTTCTCCTTCACAACACACACTTGTGCATCGGATCTTCACAGGAATAGTCGAAATAGTCGAAATAGTCGGTTTCTCTTCCTGGCCACCACAACAACAACACCATAGCTCTTTCAACCATGTTAAAAATTTTCCCATCCTATCGGAAACTGTCTTTGCTGACGCTGGTTCATTTCTGTTGCAATGTCTTCACGAGTGGTCTTTTTACTAAACGTTGTTTTTGGAATATTAGCATCGACAATTTCCTGGATAAACGGATGCCAGCCATGGGGTGGTATGGTGCGTTCCTTTCTTCTTGTCGCTACCAATGCTTCTTTCATCAAATCAACCATGTTAGAATTTGTAATGACATCGCCCGTTTTCAACACAAGTTCATTCTTCTCTGTCCATGTCGTACCATGTTTCTTCAGGTCTGCTAAAAGTTGTTGTACTTTTCCATGATAGATCGGTTGAAAATGACTTAACACGAGCTTTTCTAGTGGTGGTGGTGGTGGTGAGGGTTTTTGCTGCCGCTGCTGTTGTTGGGACTGACTTGTTCGTAGATGGCGGCCAAGGAGTTGAGACATTTCCATGGCCTTTTCACGCGTTCGTTTCCCACGTAAAAGTGTCTTGACTTTTGCTTTGATGTCGCCACCACCACCATGTTTCCCCTTCTTTTCCAATAACAATTTGTATTCATGTTCAGGAATGAGAACCATTTTCATAGCATGCTTCATTTTAACAGCAGCTTGGCTAACAAGGGCAATGCAAATCTAGCAATCACTCCAATGAATCCTCCTTTCTGATTCACCAACTTCTTTTTTTCGTCGAAGGGATATCTTCTTGTCTGCCAGAGTACGTAGGGTATGACGCTCACGCTGGAATACCTTATACCGTTTTGAGCTTAAGGGTAAATGTCCTCGCAATATATTCAAACAAATTTCAAACAAGCTCGTTAATTCCTCCTTCGTAGCTTGCTGTAGCAAGGATTTACGCCGTCTAGGCCCACTGCGTGCAAGCAAATGAAGGAAAGGCTGGTTCGTTCGAATGCGTTTAGACATCTTGACTGCGAATGGTTAAATGACTTGGTTCTTGGTCGTACACGGCTTTATCAATATATATATATAATGGGTATCTTTTGGTAAAATGCCTGTACGAATACGCAGTTGATCATTCGTCTTCGGCTTCAAGTCAATGAATAAATAACCATGGGGTTTGCTGGTAGCATCTTGATAGGCTTCTATGAGAAATTGAGATCTTCCAGGATACATTTGCCGCGCCAATGTACTGACTTGCTGACTGTCTCTCGGATTTTTAAACAGAATGATATAATGGGTATTCAAACTAATATTTCGCATCTCTTTCCCATGATGGAATAAATTATGCACAATAAAGATGATACTTAGATTTTGATGACTGCTACCCACACTAAAAAGACGTGTCATACGCTCATCGCTATGACATCTGGTCATTAAGTCATCAATGATGAGTAGGTTTGGTTTTTTCGGGTTAAAGCGCTCTTCAATGTCATCTGGGATGCCTTGGTAAAATGTCACACCCTTCATTCCCTTGTACAAAGGCTGATCTGCTGCATAGAGCCATAAAATGCTTTTCGGAGAGGGGTGAATCAACTTTTGTTCCAAAATTTCCTTCACCAGAGACGTTTTGCCACTGCCTGTAGGCCCAGAGACCAAGCATGTAAAGGGATGCTTCATCTTTGAATGTCTGTTTCTTTCACCCAACTGTTAAACTTGCTTGGCCAACCTAACCACTTGACAAGTAATTCTTTCACACCTCCTCGCCTTTTACGGGTTTTCAAGACTTTTTCAATTCTGTAGACAGATTCAATATCTTTGGTCACTTTCTGCAGTTCCTCCTCATAGAAATGCCCATCAATATCTTCGTCTAAAAAGTCTTTCACACGATACAAATGGATTCCTTGCTTCTTACACCGATGTGTGACTATAAAGACTTCTTGCGTCCATTTGATGTGATAATCCCGTTGAAACACATATTTAATGTGGGAAATGCGAACATGATCGCCAATGTTCAATTTATACTTCTTCTTCTTCTTCGGTTTCAATTTGAGTTTGTCGACATACATGTACTTCCACACTTTCGATTCGTTGTCTTTACGAATCTCGGCAGGAGCATACTTATTCGGAAGGGAGCCATGAGGCCTATGGTTGTAATTGTACACCAAGTCTGGAAGGATGTCTACGTAACGGTAAGTTTGATTATGTAGGAAATACCGATACATCATCCCCTTTAGAGTACGAATGACTCTCTCAGCAAAGTTGGCTTTGGTTTCATTCTTTGTGGTATAAGCATGAATGCCCTCCTTCTTCAAAAATGCTTTGACCCATCTGTTTTTAAATTCCGTTCCTTTATCAGACCTTAGAGTGCGTGGTCTTCGGCGCGTGTCATGAAAAATCTTTTGAAAAGCTTGTATGACGCTGGTATGTGATTTATTAGGTAGTGGCTGCACCCACACATATTTGGAAAACACATCAATGACAATGAGTAAAAAGCGTGTGCCATCATTATAGGGAGCTATGTTTCCCATATCAGCCAAATCCACATCCCACATGTCATCAATGCCCCGTGTAATCACACGTTGTCTTTTGAACCTGTATTTGACAGGTTGGAGTAAACTGAATGCGTCTTGATCCTGTAGCCATTTCTTCACTTGCGACTGTGTCACTGGTTGATCATGCTTTCTTAAGATGTGATACAGTTTGTAAGGACCAGCAAATGCCCCGGGCTGTCCAGGTTTGAAGTATATATTCGTCAAGTAGTCTTTTCACGTCGACATGGTCACACCGAATGAAAAGCAACAACACGAGCAGCGCAGCAGCAGCACTTGACGTCTCGAGTGAAAGACTCCTTTTTGATTACATCTAAGTGCTGAGTCAGTTTTTTTTTTTTTTGGGGGGGGGATAAAGCTTTATTAACTCTTAAGAGAACTCTTAAGAGAACTCTTAAGAGAACTCTTAAGAGAACTCTTAAGAGTTAAGAGAACTCTTAACTCTTAAGAGAACTCTTAAGAGAACTCTTAAGAGAACTCTTAAGAGAACTCTTAAGAGAACTCTTAGGAGAACTCTTAAGAGAACTCTTAAGAGTTCTCCTAAGAGTTCTCTTAAGAGTTCTCTTAAGAGTTAAGAGTTCTCTTAAGAGTTCTCTTAAGAGTTAAGAGTTCTCTTAACTCTTAAGAGTTCTCTTAAGAGTTCTCCTAAGAGTTCTCTTAAGAGTTCTCTTAAGAGTTCTCTTAAGAGTTCTCTTAAGAGTTCTCTTAAGAGTTCTCTTAAGAGTTAATAAAGCTTTATCCAAAAAACTGACTCAGCACTTAGATGTAATCAAAAAGGAGGAAGGGGGGGGGGTGGTGGAGAGGCAGTAGATATGTGAAGTTTTTTTTTTTTTAACGAGGTCGTCTCGTGGGGTAAACACGGTTTTATCACGACATGAGGCCAAACACCAAAAAATCCACCTTCTCAACAAAAACAGCTTTATTATTTAACTCAACCAACATCGCTTAACTCACAAGTTTTTACAAATCAAGTATAGATACAATGGTGTGAATCACTGGAGACCATTGGTCTTCAATGAATACTAGCCAATGACTGAGTTCATCGAGTGTAATTGGATCTACACCATATTTCTCACAACGCTGATTTGCATTCTCTAACACTTTATCTAAATGAATATAATATTTAGCTTCATTCCAATATGTATAGACACATGCAAAATAACAAGTATGTTCTTGACACTCTTCATGTTGGCAAGCAGGACATACTAACCATGCAAACTTTTTTACAGCGGATAACATTTCTTCACAATAAGCTTTTTGCACAATATATTGTCTCAGTGTCATATCTGCCATGTCTGTATACTCTTGAGAGCTTCACTCTTTACGCTGTCAAGTTCATAGGTTCACAAAAAACACGTCTCCACACCCGTGAGCGGCGGCAGCGGCGGCAGCGGACTGGTGAGCGGCGACGACGACGGCAAGTAAGATGATGTTGGAGGCACAGTCTCTTTTATACCCCCCGTCACACACAACTGTTCTAACAACTTTCCCATGATATTCTGACCAGAATATCCACGAGATGATACATGTTTCACACCAGCTCCCCACCAAGGATCATAGGTGGCTTCCACTAAAGTCTTGTCTTTGCAGTCTTTTAACTTGTTGCGAAACGATGCACACTGATTCCATTTGACTTGTAACACCTCTTGCATTTTGCTTCTCTTCACTGTATGCCATAAAGGACATGGCTTTATCACTTGGGCGAAACGTTTTGCTTCATAGCCATTTCTGGATAACACAATAGCTGAAGCAATATCCGGACGGTGATGAAACACGGCTTTCTCATATTGATACAACGCTTCACTCGAGTTGAATGTATGTCCATACTTTTCAAGGCGTGCTGGAAACATGTTGGAAAGAACATCCTTGTGACCGCTAAATAGTACACGATTCTCCATGGCGACTTTGGTTTATTCTAACATGCCTTCTTCCTGCAATACAATATGTTTGAATATATCTGCTACCTCTTCTATCATTTTCTTTCTTTGTTCACGTTGAAACCACTCACATACAATTAAATTTGCTAGAAAGAAAAACATTGTTAGCTGTTGCTGTTAGTGTTGTTGGTTGTTAAAAGGGTTTGGCTTACCTGACAAAGCTGACAAGGCTGCTCAGTTTCCTCTTCTTCTTGTAGTCCACAGCAATCTCTCAAATAGTCCACCACGGTGAAATATGCTTCCACGTCAGTGCGAGCAGAATAGAGGGCAGCATCAAAGTCAAAGTCAGGATCTTCTTCTACTCCAATTCTGTCACATTCTCCAAGAAATCGTGAATGTAGTTCAATCACATCAAGACTGTGATGTACAACATCCCAATAAGCGTCCAAGTGATAAAGCTGATAGTCTGGAGTGCCGCAGCAAGCCAGTTTAGCAATCATCAAGTCAACATAAGCTTTTCTAAAACATGCATCCATCTTGTTTGCTGTGCGTGTGCGTGTGAGGGCTTCTACTGTGCTTCACACACCTTAAGTACTCCACACTTGCCGCAGAAGTTGCTTGGTTCACACATCTGACAATTGTACTTGTGGCAGTGGCAATAATAATCCTCCATATATCCGCAAGCACCGCAATAGTCACAGGCAAGTCCAAGTTGATTTTGTACATTCATATTCTCCAACCGAACTTCAGCCAGTCTTTTCTTGGATAACTTTGACACCTTCATCCGATCATCCTTTTGCAACTTGATGATCGTTTTCTTGCCATGGCATTCCGTACACGGTTCACCCGATAAGGCGGAGTCAATGTGATCCATCTCCTGAAGCAGTGCCTCCCATTCACCATCATTCATGTTGATGTGATGTGTGTATTCTTTCCCTTCAAACCGTGATGTACGTACGAAGCTCACATAGCGCATGTCCAAGTATGAAATGACTTCAAGCCACTTTGTTTCCGTTAAGTACAGTTTAAAGCCAATGTCGCGGCATTTTTTCACGTTCTGACACACAATCTTCCACAAAGATGGGGAATAAGCACACCATCTCTCTCCAAGTTTGATGCGTAGAAATGGTCCATATTGTCCATGCTCCACAGTAATGGTTAAGTTAGCACTAATTTTAAAACTGCTGCTGCTGCTGCTGCTGCTGCTGCTTGTCTTGTTCTCCATGACTGCTGCACTACTGTACACTGTACACTGTACTGATGAAGTCCACACACACCCCCCTTTTATACCCAACCATCCGCTGAGTCAAGCTTTTCAAAGTGCTTGCAAAGCTTTGAATTCACTTCCACTCGTCCATGGTTGAATCGAACAAGGTCGGATACATTCGTCATCAATGAAACATTATCATCATAAAAAAAAATGATTCTTGCAGCTACACGTAACATGAGCTCCTCTGCCCAAATTGTATTCGCATGGATAAATGCTGAATCAATGTCATAAGCTGATAGTATATGTAAATCTTCACATTCACGTAGAAACGAGTGGATGAAACAATCACTTGGAATGGTCTTTCCAACAGCTTCCCAATGCTGATGCAAATTCTTCACTTGCTCCGTCCATTCCGATTCAAAAGCAGGAAGCTTTGAAAACATCCAGTCAGCATAATTCACTTTGAAGACATCATCCATGGTCTCTGCACATCTGTGAAATGACATTACGGTGAAGGATTGTAGACTTTGTGATCCGCTGCTGCCGCTGCTGCCGCCCCTTTTATACCTTTTACATGTAAGTTTTCATGAGATGCTTGTAAAATCGCGGAGTCATCTCATTGACACCATCCAGAAAGGCTGTTGGTAAACCACCTGTTAAAGATTGTCTCATGACAATCACTAAAAAGTCTCCTGGGGTCCGATGCCCTAGTATCCATTGAAACAGCATTGACATGGTGAAATGTCCTTTTTCATAGAGGTAGGCCATCATATCATACACCTGAATGCGTTCTTCAAGGTATTTGAAACCATGCAGCATGACCTTTGCACATTTGGAATCGCGACTCTCATTCACACACTTCGGCTCTGGCAGACACAACGCCTTAAACTGCTCCTCATGAAAGAGTCTAAACAGTTGAATGAAACGCTGAGTCATGGCTTCGGTGACCTTTGGCTCTGACGCCGGAACATCCTCGTGGGTTCCTTCTAGCATGAACATGAGCATCATGACAGAGCTCATTTCTTCCATTAGGTACGCGTACGTATGCTTGTTGAAAAAGCCTTCTTCACATAAACGCCATAAAATGTTGCTATCAATCAGAGGAAGCACGGCTTGAAAGTTTCTTTTCAACAGCGACACATCGTTCTCAGTCACAAGGATGGTCTTACTCGATTCAAATTTCAAATGCTTGCCTTCTTCATCATCACTTAACACTTCTCCCTCCTCGGGCTCGCTAGCGCTGGACTCATCGTCGTCGTCGTCGTCGTCGTCGTCGTCGTTGCTCACTTCTTCCTTAAGTTGCTTCAAATGAGCTTCTAACTTTGTGCTGCGGTGTGTGTTTCGACCATTGACAAGTGCATGTGCAACCCAGATTGGGTAGTCGGGGCCCTCAGGATCTGGCATGTCTTGCTCCATTCCTTGCTGTATCCCTTGCTGCACTGGTAGTATATCTAACGGAGCAGTAGTAGTGGCACCTAACGCTTCCTTATCATCTAGCATTGGCTGTACTGTGCTGTCTAATGGAATGTCTAACAGTTCCTCCAAGTCTTTTTCAGCCTCTGTCATGTGCTCCAGGAATGCATCTATCTCTTCCACTGGTAATACTGGCATGACATCAAAAGTATACCCAAACAAATCGTCCATGTTGATAGCTGGAAAAAGAGGAGGTGTATTCAGCAGCGCTTCCATGATTCTTTGACTACAACTCGACATCAGACCCTTATATATGAGTTTTGGGGGAGGGAGGGGGGGAGGAGGAGGGGGTTAACTCTTCTTTAGTGATAGGGGAGGGGAGGGGAGGGAGGGGGGGAGGGTCATGATTTTTTGACTACAACTCGACATCAGACCCTTATATATGAGTTTTGGGGGGAGGGAGGGGGAGGGAGGGGGGGGGTTAACTCTTCTTTAGTGATAGGGGAGGGGAGGGGGGGGTGGTCGTTTTTTTCTACACTTCAGCGCGGAAGTCACCGCTAAAGCCACCGCTAAAGACCCTTATATATGAGTTTTGATGCTGAAATTGGGAGGGAGGGAGGGAGGGAGGGAGGGAGGGAGGGAGGGAGGGAGGGGAGGGGGGGGGTGGGTGGTCGTTTTTTTTTTTCTACACTTCAGCGCGGAAGTCACCGCTAAAGCCACCGCTAAAGACCCTTATATATGAGTTTTGATGCTGAAATTGGGAGGGAGGGAGGGAGGGAGGGAGGGAGGGAGGGAGGGGGGAGTGGGTGGTCGTTTTTTTTTTCTACACTTCAGCGCGGAAGCCGCCGCTAAAGCCACCGCTAAAAGCCACCGCTAAAGCCACCGCTAAAGCCATCGTTAATGGCTTTTAATCACGCTAACAACTGCATAAATGGCATTTCGTTTACATAACCATTCATTTCGTCAAGATAAATGTGTGAAAAATGCTTTTAAACCCCCCCCCCTCACATAAGTTTCTTTTTGTTTGGGAAATGATTTTTTACCTCTTCTTTCGTGGTAGGGGGGGGGGGGTCGTCGTCGACATACTGTGTGCGCTGAGCGCTGTACAGGGGGGGGGGGTGGTCTGACGTTTGGCTTCCACACCATTTCGTCACATACACACATTTCGTCATCTCCGTCTGCTGCTGCTATTGCCATTTCGAACGCGACTTGGAGACGAGCACAAGCAAACATGCAGCATAAGAAAGAATTTTTCTCAGAGGAGCGCTTGATAACCTATCATTTCTCCGAAAAGGATGTAAACCTTTTCGAAGAAGTGTACATAGATTATCAAGCGTTCCTCTACGAGAAGCGTCTCGTCTCCGCTTGCTGCTGCCATTCTCAACATAGCAGATTGCTATACAAGAACGAATTTTTTTCAGAGGAGCGCCTGAGGATGTACCACTTCAGCCGAAAAGACGTAAACCTTTTTGAAGAAATAGCTGTAACCTACCAGGCGTTCCTCTACCAAAAGTGGAGGGATTTTCAGACCCGTCCAAAAGAAGATTTCAACCGGTTTGGCAGGGCGGCTGAAGAATACCATAAACGCTTAAACAAGAAGAATCCGCCGCCACCGCCAGTGAGCTCCCCACCACCACCACCACCACCAGTGAGCTCCCCGCCGCTGCCAGCGCCGCTGCCACCACCACCACTGCCGCTTTCACCGCTGCCGCCACCAGTGAGCTCCCCACCGCCACCGCTGCCATTTTCACCGCTGCCGTCACCAGTGAGCTCCCCAGCGCCGCCCTGCCAAGAAGCAACAACAACAACGGCTCCTCTTACCAAAGTGACTTCTACCACTGTGCTAACTGCCTCAACCGTGCTGGCAACTTCGCTGGTAGCCCATCCGCAGGCAGGTGATGTTCAGGTGTTGGCGACACCAACTACACAACAACAACAACCCGACAACATCGTCGCAACAACATCAACTCCTGATAATGAGCTAGCGGCCGCTATCGCTAGCATCTCCAATACATCAACGCAGGCACCTTTCAACAATGACTACGGCTTCAATCCTGGGCAGTCGAAACTGGAGACCACCTCAAACCAAACAGGTCTCCAGAACCTTATGCTCCTCGTGGACAACTTAAACGGCGTTCAATCCTGTGACTTCTGTCATCATTCTATTCCTGCAGGCGCTTCTATGTGTCTGCATGAACAGCAATGTGCAGCAGCCATGGCATATGAACATTATTATTGCTGTGTCCGAGGTGAAGCTTTCGACTCGCACAGGGCTGGGGTCGCAGCACACAAGAGAAAGTGTGCCTGCAGTGAAATTAGCTATAGCGTAGCCAGCACCAGCGGCCAAGTAGCACCAGTGGCAGCAGACACTGACAGTAAGAGGAAGAAGAAGAAGAAAGAAGAAAGAAAATAGACGGCTCTGAATATCCCTTCACGGCTGCTTTTTAGCGGCCACCCATTCTTATGGCAAACCTCTCTCTCTCTCAACCCCGTCTCCACATGTCTCCACATCTTTCTTTCAAAGTGTAGCGCAACGGCGGTGCACCTCTCTCTCTCTCTCAACCCCGTCTCCACACCTTTCTTTCAAGGTGTAGCGGCGGTGGACCTCTCTCTCTCTCGACCCCGTCTCCACACCTTTCTTTCAAGGTGTGGCAGCGGCGGCCGCAAAAAAAAAAATACCCTCTCTCCCCAACCCCGTCTCGTTTCACCCCCCCCCCCCTCCCTCCCTCTCAGTCACCCTCTCAGCATCCCCATACAACGTTTCACCGGAAACATCTTTCTTTCACTCGCAATCCTTCCAACTGCATCAAATGACGTTTTCTTTCGTCATCCACTTTCGCTCCCAAAAAGTGCAGTGGCTCTCTCATCCATTTTTCGGTACTATGCAAAAATGCAGTAGCTCTCTCATCCACTTCTTGGTATCCAAGCAAAAAATGCAGTAGCTCTCTCATCCACTTCTTGGTATCCAAGCAAAAAATGCAGTAGCTCTCTCATTATATAACTACTAACTGCATAGGTTAGAAGATACTGTCGAATAAAAGTTTGACTTGACGGGTATCAATTTTATATTTATTTTGGAAAATTTTGTTGATTCGGTATTGTCAAAATATAAAACAACATAGTTTCTCTTGATGGAAAATTATTCCGACATAATAAAAGAGATGTAAGTTTTCTGGTAGGGTCGAATTTTTAATTCTAATTGGAATTATAAAGCATATAAAACTATTTGACCACGTTTATCCTATCAGTTGGTAGCGTCAAAAAGCCAATTTGTTCTAAGTACTAGTCAGATACAGCAAAGCTCCACTCCCTCCCCGCCCCACGGCCCCCACCCCCGCCCCGCTTCGTATCGCATAACCCTGGGGCTGGAGCACTTCGACGCAGGGACGACCATGGCACCCCATCATTTTCATCTCTCTGGATGGCGATTCTGGACTGATATTTTCGCTACATTTGTACAACGTTGGGAGAACGAAAAAGTAGACGTTGCTTCACTTACATTTACGACCTTTTTACAACGTTGATTGGACCTCGCATAAACGGTACGTGGACGTTGTTTCGACTTGCATAATAACCAAACTCCGACGTTGATTCGACGTCGAGTTCGACGTCTATCCAACGTTGCTCCCACGTTCCAATGTTTATTATAAATGGTTACATATAAATTTATAAATATAAAACGTGAAACAGTAGAAATTGAACAAAAATATGAAAACTATTCAGTAAAACGCGTTATCTGTTTCACTAAATTTTAATTAATGTATATCTTTAAAACTACTCCCATTCACTATTAGTCTCTCCATTTGATTCTCAGTTGCATGTTAAATCAGAGGCATCCTGTACCGGAAAATTATGTTCTTTTATCAATTGAAACTGGCGATTTGTTCATGTGCTATTTTTACTCGATTTAATAGCTCTTGTTTGAATCGAAATATATCGTTGTCAATGAGAAGTCTTTTAGATAAGGCATCACAATGGGCTTGAGTCCAGTAATTATTTGCTTTCTCTTCCGAAAGGCATTTTGTGCGATAATGGTGCACACTGCCAAACCTGTACTCGTGGTCACTAATCGCTGTATGCGGACGGCAATTGTGTTGTGTTATGACGTCACATTTCCGTGGGTTGTGAATGGCCTTTGGGCGTATCAGGTCCGTATTTCTACTATAGGTTCTATGTCGCATGGACGGTAATATCACTGGCTGATATACATCTTCTGTATATTCTTTGAAATAATTTAAGCTCTTGAACAGAACGGAGCTGCTTGGTGAGAGGCCTGCCGCGGCGGACATCATTTCATTGTAGCTCCTGTGTTCTGTAGGCACAATAACTTCATCGAGATCAACCACAATCAAGTGCTTATAAACATACATATTTTTATAAAGACAATCGTTTAAGCTCGTATACACGAGTAACCTCACAGCTTCATCATACCCTGGAGTAGTTTTACACGTGAAAGGAGGTGGGTGCTGGATTATTTTCAACACCCTTTTATCTTCGTAATATGCGAGAAGGCGTTTAATGTTTGTCCCCACTGCAAGTGATCCGTTGTAAATGTTGAACTCGCTAACACCAAGCAGTCGATGAAATTCAAACCATTCAACTATATCATTGAACTTTTCATCGTGCAGCGTTCCTGATTGAGCTATCACACACACCCCAAACTCATGCAAGTATCTGCTCTCTTTCTTAACATACGTAATAGGAATCGAATTAAAAACATCACCATAGTTTGTGTTTGATAACGAGATATTTTCGAACTCTGTGCTGTTGTTTGGGATGGGGCAGTCAAATAACGAGGCTATATACCTTACACCGTCACGATAAATATGCTTCATGGGTAAACGTAAAGCGGTATATCTTGCTTCCACTACAACGCGTCCTGTCTGGGGACCATTCTTATACCAAAAATAGCAATAAAATTGTTTTGATTTAAGAAGTCGGTTTATTGCAAATATCTTAACTTCAAAGGGAGGTTTAGGATTGTAGTAAGCTTGTTGAATATAAATGACGTCATTTGATTTTGTTAAAACTTCCCTCTTTGATTTGAACAACACTTTGCCATTTGGATTTTCCTTGGAAAATATGAACCGTATCTTGTTTCGGAATAGAGAAAACTGTTTCATTGGCAATATATTGATTGATTTTTAACAATGATTTGGACGACTGTTGACATTTTGTGCACAACTTGGAGTCGAGCCCATGTCTTGTTTGATATTCCTCTCTTTCTTTTAGAAAAGAATGACTCAGAGCTTGTTGTTGTGGTTTAGCATCAAACCACAAGATGGTGCTGGAGAGAATCACAGAACCTATAACGAAATATATAGCTTTTCGCTCCATTCGTAGTCCCCTTAGCATCTTGCCAAAACCTAAAAAGAATAATTCAGATTACTGATTTTATTAAAAAAAGAAATACCTTAAAAATAAGTACATATTGAAATAAATGTTTATAAATTAATATAATTACAAGAACTTAGCTTGGATACAATTTTTGAGAAAGGAATTGCATCAAATAAATCGTTGCTCTCGATAATTTTCCTCTCGGTCTTGCGGTATGTATAGGTGCTCCTGTCATTTTGCTATAGTATCAAACGTGCTCATATGGATTTAACTCTTTGTACAGGATTTCCGCCCGCGTTTTGAGGTCTATGATCGAGGGTGGTTTTGGTTCCTAAACCCTCATGCATTATAAGTATTATGGTTATTGACACAAGATCATAGTTTTGCTCTTAAATTATTTTGTCGAGCACTCTGACACTGGGCACTTTGATGTATGGCAGCTTCTCTTGGCCATAGCTAGAATAGATACACCGCAAACGTTTCGCTGGCACCATTTCAGGGGTGGGGGGGGGAGGGGGAGGGAGGAGCTGCGATTTGATGTGAAGAAACATACCATTTCATATGAAATTATGAAATAACTGCTTCTCAAGCCCTTCCTCCATTTTTTAATATGACTACAAAGCCGTTTGGGGAGGAGGAGGAGGTGGACTGGCTGTTATTGTATATCACCCCAGTTAACATTCCGATGTCGATGTAACATCGAATAATGGTGTGCGACGTTGAACGGACAATTACCTGAAACATTAAATTTGATTTCAATTGGTTGAAATTATACATCCTTGACACAGAGTAAAACAAACGTTGGATAACCGGCTTTGTTTACAAGTTTCATTTGGTCCCATCCAAAATCCAACGGCTTTGTTGCACCCTGTAATAGATGTCATAAAATCAATGTTGTACAGACGTCGACAAATTGGTAGTACAGATGCCACGGTTGCAATCAAACAATCATCATATTATCACATTACAGTTCGGTTCGAAAATTGATCAAAATGAAGACGTAAAGCATATGCAATTTAAGGAGCGCGCACGTTTTTCCGTCTAGCTTTGTAAAATATTAATGAAAAGTGACTTCATACTTACCCTATGTTACAGGATGACGCATGGGTGGGGATACTTGACGAAGGGTTGACTATGACACCTTTCCCAGTAAACATTACAACTTTGAACCAACATCCATTTTTGGTTGCGACGTCGACTCCACCAAATCGTAACATTACATCTGGTTGTAATTTGATTGCGAGTGGTTTCGACCATAGACCAACGTTTAACCTACAATCCTTAACGCAACATAAACGGTGGATGATCAATGGTGTTGGACGTTGGTTTTTTGATCGCAAGCAAACACAACCTCCTCATATTATCGCCCACAGGAAATGCAAGACGTAATAATTCGTTTCGGAAATAGAAAAAATGAGCTGAGCGAGGAATTTTGGCGTCTAAAAATACAGCTCTCCATATCTAAACAACGTTTGGGAAAAAGACGTTGTTTCGTTTTCCATTTGTAACCTTTTCGCCACTTTGATTAGACGTCGAATAATATACGTCTATCTAACATCGACAGGTGGACGTTATTTTGACTTTCATAAACAACCAAAACCAACAGTTTGTCCGACCTGGGATGCGACGTGCATGCAACGTTCATCCAACGTCGCAATGTTCAATGGGTAGGCTTATCACTCTCTAGATGGTGATTCTAGCTTAATATTATTCATCAGATAATCGACGTCTATCCAACGTTGGTAGGTACACGTTGTTTCAAACCGAACCCGAAGCTAATATTCAATGTTTGCTTATTCAAAGTCACAATGTTTACTGGGATACGGAGACATGACATTTTATCAAATAACATTCAATATCGATTGAGTGGATTTTAACATAATATAAATCTTTTTTAACATTTGACTGTAACCATTGTTTTACATACATAAAATAACATTAATGTGATGTAGGCCGAACATGCGAACTACTGGAAGGTAAAATATCAAAAAATTATAAGTGTGCATGTGAAAACTCAAAACAACGATACCGAGGGTTGTGTTAGTGTTTCTTTTTTCGCTTTTTGTAAGACAAATCTGTGACACGTAAGCTGATAATGCAAAAAAGACCCCTATGTGTCACACAAAACTCTTTCCAACTAAAATAAATCTCTGCTTTAAAAGCAATCTGTTCTGTGAACAACTGACTATCTTTATACGAGCAATTTTATCAGTGTCGTCTTTGTTACTTGAAGAGAAACGAGGGTAATTTCCTCACAGTGCACTCTGGCTCACCTTTCAAATAATAAGGCTTTTATGCTTGTTATATTCCAATCATAATGAAAATATCCTGTTTTAATTTTGTTTTGAGCAGCAAAATATAGAAGATTTATTTTATTTTTATAGAGACAGGGTAGAACGGCATACTTAAACTAAATACAGGGTATCTCAAAATAAATACAGGGTATCTCAAGTGCAGTTAATTGGCAAGTGGATATTATACTGTCGAAACTGGAACTATTACATAAGAAAATATATAATTTGGTTCTCAATATATTGGGCCGTCCGATAGTATCGACATGGAAACGTGACATTTCAACTTGACTTAAAATTCTAATTTACGCCATTCCATAAAATAATGTTGTAGCGGTTGTAATGTTGTAAAAATACTGTTTCAAAAATACTGAGACACTCGTCTTTATTAGTGGCGACGAAGAAGTAGCCAAATACACAATCACAGATGAAGATTAATAAGTAGACGAATAGGAAGATCAATAAACAGACGAATACGAGGATCAATAAGTAGACAATAACAAAATCAATAAGAAGACGAATACAAAGTTCAACTAGAAGCTCATTCCGCTAGCGAAATGTTACACTTGACAAACATTAAAACGCACAAATACTTCCTTCAATGGGTTATTTCTTGAATAATATATTGCAAACAACACAGCTTGAATACGTCTTATAAGCCGAGTAGTGTTTGGTTGTTGTTGACTTAAAGTTTTATTGACTGATCGCCTTGTTATCTATTTACGCAGTGAGAGCTCGCACAAAGCTCACTGAGCAAATGTGTATTCTGTGCTGGCGTTAAATGCTACGCATTTATTTGCAAAAATACGCTCTTTTCACATGGCCTTTTAACAAAGAAAACGAAATCAAAGACAAAAATAAAAAGTGACATGCACATGTTCAGATCAAGCTCTTCATAAGTCCCAAGTTTCATGGTCGTAGGGCCCATAGTGTCAGAGAAGAAGAAGACACAAAAAAATCGGAAAAACTTTCATGAAGAAAAAAAGGACGAATTTTGCTCGCACAAATTCATATAACCCTTGCAAGCCAAAAGCTTGTCAAGTGTTAATAAGCAGGCCAATGCGAAGGCCAGTAAGTAGACGAATACGAAGATTAATATACAAAGGGTTATCTTGAAGAAGCCAATTAAAACACACTAGGTAAATTAAATTTACAATAAACGAAACCTCCATCTCTCTAATGGTAGTATAAATATGAGACAAAGCTAGGCACGCTTATCTCTGCAAATAGCAAGTGTAAACATGGCGGAGATATCCACGACAGCTTTCCGGATTGCTGGTTTAATTCAAGAACGAAGCGCTACATTCATTAATAAACCAAGATCCGACGGCCATATTGATATCGTGTCAACAGAGTGCCACTGTACTTTGATCGCAAGTGTATCATATTCTGTGTCACTAATTAAATTGCATTAAGTACATCAATTATATAGTTATAAAAATTAAGTCAGGCGAATTCATTCGTGCAGTTCAAATAGCACTCTCTTACTGTCACATTTATTCAATAAATTTATTCTTTCTTTAAAAGATTAAATAACATATTACAGTACTTACCATATATCTCAGGAAACAATTCTGATCGAAACCGTCCAAAAGTCTATTCCAGATCACACTTTTTGAGTATATCTGTATTTTTTAAGCTTCTGTCATGATATTTCTGATCAACTGGGCAGAACAACTCTGAAAATTCGCTCAAATGTTCCAAGTGAGGAGAAAGATTTCATTAAGTATTTTTGGCCAGCTTGGATGAGTAAATGTTTGAAATTTACACCAGAACGAACGCCAACTTCAAGACATCTTACTGGATTTCAGAATCTTTTGATGAGCATTAGCAGGTCTCATCCCTGCGTTTCTCAAAATTTAAATTCATAATAAAACATGCATGATAGTGAGTTATGCTGGACGAAACTTCCAGCAATAAATTCGAAGAAAGTTCAGCAATGATATTAATAATCGGACAAAAGGCATCACGTATGGCAGGGAAAGCCAAATTTACAACAGCGGCAAGTATACCTACCATTAACATTTTCAGTGAAAGCGTAGCTGCCTTGAAGTTTAAAACAAAAGAAACTGAAAAATACAAAACAATTGTTACTTATACTGTTACATTTAATAAGTGGCTCCTCAATTATAAAGTTAGCATCAAACCATTGTCATAGAAAGATTTCAAACTCTCTAGAATAAAATTTAAAAAAAAGAAATGATGTGACAGAACGGGCTAAAATGTAGGGATTTATTTATATTTCTTTGACCAGTTATATGCCATAGAAATGAATTGTCTCTGTCGTAGTCCCAATACGGACTTTCCTCTGGCTTCTTACTTAACCTCCAACATTTCATGGATCTAGCCATTTTACAAGAGCCAGGCAAATTGACATCAAGCATGACACCAAATAGCTTACAAGAAAGCTGACAACAGCGAAAGTTCTGCCAGTGATTCAATCGCTTCCTGCAGCTATTGTCATGGTTTCGTCAGCTGGTAAATGGGTCCCTGTACCTATGGCGCTGATTCCGTCAGTAGTTAAATGGGTCCAACATTGATAGTAATGATTTCATTAGTAGTTGAGTGGGTTCCTTCAGCGTGGTAGATAGTTACATCAGTGGTTAAGTGGATTCCAGCAGAGTTAGTGATGTCTCCGTCAATGGTGAGTTCCGGTACTAGTAGTAGTTTCTGTCGCTAGTTTCGGCAGAAGTGTTTTTGTCTATGATTTTGGTTCAGTGGCTTCCGGTTTCGGGGGTTATGGTCAGTAGCTGAATGTATTTTTGCATCGATAGTGACAGTTACGGAAGTGACCCAGTGTTTCGACAGCGGGTAGTGATGATTTTACTAGTGCTCTGCTGGGTTCTGGGAGCGGTGTCAAAGGTTGTGGAGAGGTGGAGAAGAAACGCTGATGCTTCAGTGAGGAACGACCGTGTCAAATTGGAACTTGAGAGCCGTGACAGCTCAAATGGATGATGCACATTGTAAAGCGCAACCAGTTTGTTATTATCCTAGGAAATAGCGTAACATCTGAGCAAAACGCTGTAAGAAACGAGCCATTGGTAAGTTTATGTTGCCATTCTGGCTGTCTATGTGCCATGATGCCTATTCTCGTTGTCCATATGCCATGATGCACATTCAAAATAGAATTATTTTAATTAATATTTGTGAGTTTCGTGATCTTTGGTGTATTTGCTGAAGGCAGTTTCTCATAGTGATGGTAGAATGAAATCTGAACTGATTAAATCCTTTATCTTATAACTGTTACAGAGCTATTAAAATCCTAATGTACAGACTGGGGGATTCGTAAATGGATACCCATATGGAAATCTCTAGTTTCAACATGTGCAATGATTGCATCAAAACTGCAGACGACAACCGTGCTAAATGAACATACAATGCGTAAAACAATGAAGTAAAATATTTCGAGCGCGCAAATTGCTCAGGTCATATAAAACCTGTTGTCGTCACATCTTCACACTCAAAAAGATTAGGGAGAAAATGACAAGTCTGTGTAACAGAAAGAGAACAATGGCGCCTCAGCAATTATTACTTTCGCTATTTATGGAACGCTTTGTCAAAATGTCAAGGCGATCTAACTGTTTCAGCTTCACAGTAATTGTGCATGTGCGTGTGTTTGTATGTTTGCTTTGGTTGTAATGCAGGTGATCGTCTTATACGCAGGCATATTTTCTGTTGAACAGGTAAGCAAAATCAGATTAGTATAGTTCAGGAGAAAGCCGGAGAGGGGGCAACGGAGGGAAGAGGCGCTTTCAGAAATATCGGAGCAAATACTGTGCAAAGTAGCTGTCAATTAGTGAAAAATATAGTAATCTTAGTGATGCATGTTCTTACAATCTTTTACAAAACGAAAAAAACTCTTGTGGTCATTTTTAAACACAATTTGTGAGCATATTTGCACACATTTTGGAACGGAGAAGTGGAGATTTTTTGCTGACGCTGAGAGCGTCTAGTGTCTACATACGGGTTATTATTTGTCCTTTTTCAGGCCCCTATAAAATATTTACTGGTTAAGATTTTCAAATCTGTAACAACTGCAAACCGAAATCATCTAAAATATAATCAATAAGGAAAATTCTTCTCCACGAGGTGAGGGTAATTGGTAAACGTCCCGTACGTTATAATTCCATAATCCTGTGAGAATAGTAAAGGCGACAATAGTCAAATAACAACAAACAAGAAAAATGTATTGCAATATTGAATATTGTAGCACCTCATATAGTAATTTGATCTGTTGGTTGATCGCAATACAAGAAGGCCTTCATCACAAAGCATGAAGAGTAAGAAATCGATACCACGACATCACGTGACGTCAGATACCAACAATGTAATAGCAACATACACCAAATGTTAGCTCATGTTCAAACTGGTTGCTCGATGTTTTGATATTTGCATGAGCTGTTGATTTACCGTCATACAAAATTCTTCGACAACTTAACATCCAAAAGTTCTCAAGATTTATATGATCAAAACGGAGACAGGTTGTGAATCGAGTATTTTTTTATCTTTTAAATGTCTTTGCGTTACATTTTTCTGAATCAAGCCGATGTTAACAATAGCTCTCCTCATACCCCCAATGTGACCGAATTCGTGAGAAGGTCACAAAGAAGCACATGCATTTGAGTCCTATATCAATTATTCTAGAAAATTAGCTGGAAATGCACTAAAAAGATGCATGACAGATTTCTAAGCAGGAACAGGTGTTAGTAATTAAAATGTCAAATCATCCTGAAGAAAGTTAGAGATTTATTTTACTTTTTACCTGACTGTCCTCTTAATCTATAACATACAAAAGAGAAAATATTTTTGATAGATTGATAAGATTAGTAAAGCGACGTGACTGTGTCTTATTCGTCTGACACTCAGTGTTTGCCATGTCACACGTGTTGCAGGAAAAGAGAATTTGTAATCACGTCACACAACACAATTCCTGCCCACAATTCAGTCTTTATGATCTGAAAACGTCCATCCATCCTTTCAAACCTTTCTAAAAATTCCTCAGGCAGGTGAGTTTTGGGTCGTCAAATGGACTATATATACAGTCACGACCATTGGCCCATCAGACAGCCCTTTCTTTCAAATAAAAACGTCAGAAAATATTTTCATTTCTTGTAATTATTCCAGTATGTATATCACGTAAACATGTTCAGTGTTGATTTGTGTGTACTTTGAAATTTGGTTATTGTGTAAGGAGATAAATGACAAATTGATCAGCAGCAAATCGAAAATCGCCCATTGTACAACAAGGATTATTCTTTGCAGGGCATCTATTTTTGATACACTTTATTTCAAAATATTATGATGGATTCAGTTTTCTCTCTCTGGCTTATCAAACAGCTCGAAATTTACAGAGGGTTACTCTAACAAGTTTTGGATACAGACAATTATTAATACAAATCTGGGGAAGTCTTTCAGTTTTGACACTACTTATTGCAACATACAATTCTTTATAAAATTATTATATTAAAACATGCTTAAGTATGTTTATACACAAGCATCAAGATAAATGTTTTGAACTTCTCTTTGTCTTAGCTTTGTTTTTTCTACAATTGAGACATGTGGAACTATGAATTTTGCCTCATGATAGTGTAAGAAACGTTGAAGGCTAACTCGAGAAGTAATGAGTAAAACAAAAAAACGTACAATTTTCTATTTATACTCCAGCAAATAATTACTTTTCAAACCATATTAAAATAGCACCCATTAGTCTCGCTTAAACTGTCTTAAAACTGCAAACAAATCAGGTTCCAGTACTGTAACGTTTTGAACCTTGTTATTTTTAATGAAAGCAATTAATGAAAATGTAAAATAGTGTAACAGATATGAAAGATATATAAAGCGCACCCGGTACATAATATGGATATCCTAATTAAGTCTTTGAACTGATATCGGGCACAAAAATTATCTGACTGACTTGGAGTTTTATCAGCAATCAGTTGAATCTGAATTACTTAAAATTCAAACATCTGACAATACATTACACAGCTACTTCCTTCAGATTGTAATAAGTAGTATTTTGTAAGTCGATATTAGAATACCATCTGTCAAGATGTTGTTTCACAGACAACCTGCAATTTCATCTGAGTACTGTGTTATATCATATAAGAATTGGCCGGTAAACATTTTCCATTTTTCTTGTCAGCACAAAATTAGAAGGAAATGTTTCATTCTGACTGAACTGCACTAAACAAACGTTACCTGTAAATTGACGGCCCTGACATGTCACAGACGACCCTGACATGTCACTACACAGAACAGTTAGTTCAGAAGTTACACTTTTTAAAAGTGTTTTTAATCAGAATTGAATTTTTTCTCCATTTTACATCGAGAGACAAACGAAAAAGGGACATATAGTTTGGATTTACATAAAAATTCAACTAGTAACATCACAGAGAACTTTTTGCAGAAAAATTATATATATATATATATATATATATATATATATATATATATATATATATATATATATATATATATATATGTTACAGCGGATCTGCCAAATCAGCAGCTTTACAAAGCTGCTGAAAATTTCAGCGACTTTGTAAAGTTGCTGGCTCACACAGCGATTTTGTAAAGACGCTAAATTTTCTAGCAGCTTTGTAAAGTCGCTGGTTTTACGCCTAAAAAATTTGACAGATCCGCTGAAATGAAATTGTGTAAGATATCAAATGAACTGATCACTCGCTGATAAATTTCAATTACAAATGCAAGTGCAATTAAAGTGTTTTGTTTATAGGGATCTCTCGTATTGGGTTCGCATGATTTTCAATTGCAATTAAAGTGGGTTTTTTTTCGATTCATATGTCGCATTGAGCTTCTGTGTATTGTTCATGAGTTTAAATTGGAATTAATGGTAATTATCTTGTAATCAACGTTAAATAAGTCGTGAGAATTGGTCCCTTAATTTGTTGATCAGCTGAGCCAAGAAATGTTTTATTTTTTCTAAGCTTTATTTATTTAAATTTACATTTAGATTTACATTACAAATGAGACGAAAATATCTACTAAAATAGCTAAATAAACCTACAAAAATTGCTTTGCTTTGCTTTGCATGATTATATCAGCGTAACTCGTTCTATATCAAATTTAATGTATGATCATAATGAGATTCTGCCCCCGTTTTATACTCAATACGATAATCTCATCACAGGCTGGAGTAATTCGGCTCCAAATAATAAATTAGATCCATCACAAACCAGAGTACTTCATCCCAATTGATATGTTTTATTAAGCCATAATGAAAAAAAAAACAATCTGCATCGTAATATCTTTTACCTAAAAGAAGTCTTTCAATAATTAATTAAAAGATCGATTGCACATGAATCATATAATTTTGATTACAATTATAAATAAACCATGTAACTTCAATTTAAAATCACACACAGTTCATGCGAACCCGATACGACCGAGCCCTATAAACAAAACACTTTTAATTGCACTTGTATTTGTAATTACAATTTATCAGCGAGTGATCAGTGCATTTGATATCTTACACAATCTCATTTCAGCGGATCTGTCAAATTTTTTAGGCGTAAACCAGCGACTTTACAAAGCTGCTAGAAAATTTAGCGTCTTTACAAAATCGCTGTGTGAGCCAGCAACTTTACAAAGTCGCTGAAATTTTCAGCAGCTTTGTAAAGCTGCTGATTTGACAGATCCGCTGTAACATATATATATATATATATATATATATATATATATATATATATATATATATATATATATATATATATATATATATATGAATTACAAATAACACCTGAAACCACATGCAATGCATTTGTCCACTGTTACTGTTTCACAGTAATATCAATAGGATTCATTTGGTTTCTATGATGTGGATTCCCTGTCATGTTAAATCCAAGGGTGCAGCATATAAAACCCATAAATTGCAAAATGACGCTTAGTACTTGGCTAAGTCAGAAAGAGAAAATTAAATCTAGTTTTCAATTTTGAACCTGAACGAAGACGTTTTAGGGTTGCTAAATACGAAGACGTAGAGAATGCACTTTATAAGTTGTCGCTGGGGGTCCAGACCCAGAGTTCACTCACAAGTTCTAGAACACTGACCAAAATGCAAAAGATCGGATAAACCGAAGATCCGTTAAACCGAAGTGTTTTTCACAGTCCCGTCCACTTCGGTTTAACAAGTTCTACAATATTATATATAAGTGTCGAGGACATGTGACGTCATAACACAAGACAATTCTTGTCCATACATAGCGATTACAAATCTGAAGTAAAGAATTGTTGGTAATTGCTGAAAATGATACCGTCTTATTATCAGATTATTGTCAAAATTTTATTGTCTGGTACTGGTTAAATCTTTCTGTAATCTAGTCAATTTTAATAAAAACTTGTGGTCAGCTATCAAATCACCCAGTGGGCCATTTCCATAGTACCTGGCAGATCATTTCCATAGTATCCTCGTTGTCAATTCCCATAGTAACCTGGTAGTCAATTTACATTGTAATCTCCCAGTCAATTCCCATAGTAACGTGGTACTCAGTTTCCAATAGTAATCCCTTAGTCAATTTTCATAATAGCTTGGTAATCAATTTTCATAACAGTTTTAATCATGACAGTTTTAATCAAGACAAATTTCTTCTGGCCAAGTGTCTACTGGAAAGTCCTCACCGGTAACGTCCCTAGTGGACAACTCCATACTTAGGACAATATCCTGCTAGAATTTCTCCCTATTTTTTCATTTTTTAGCTTTATTCAGAATTATGATTGGTAGGATTTTGCCTTTTGTGTTCGTTGAGGTCACGTCAAAAGATCCACGAGTTTATTCATAATGTAAGATCAATAAACCTGTGATGATAACGATTAATAGTCACGATTACGCTAATGGCAATTAATGATATCGTTGATTTTAATTATAACGTAAGATCAATAAGCTTGCGATGTCCCATGTTAAACCTTGTGCTGTATAGTAATGAGCAGGATCCAATTCATACCTGCTAAGACACATATCTCTAAAATTTTCAAACACATGTGCCATCAGCAACACATCTGTTTTCAGGTAGAGGTCATGATACTCTTCAAAGCTATTGCAGTGGAATACATTCCAGAATCGTTGTGCATGAGCATAATTTCCTCTTCAGCGCGTTTCTGTGGCAGCGGTTGAGGCTTACTGTACTGCTTGCACTAACTGTTGAAAGAAACGAAAGAATTAAATAAATAAATAAATACATTTTATAAATAAACTAATTACATACTAATTGATAAATAATCCTTAATTATAAGGATAATATAACATTGCTGATTCACTTTTGATAATCAAATTTTTCAAAAGTTATCACTTCCCATTTTTTTCATCGAAGTAAAATTACTTTCAAAATTAAAGACGATTTTTACCTCCACTCAGTGTTTCAACAGCATTTGAGAGGAGCTGATGGGGCGTTTCAAGAGTATCTATGGCACGACGCAAAATGCCTTGCTGAACCTTTTTCACACTGGGGCGTAGCATGAGTATGACTGACGGTCCCCATAACAAATTCAGCCCGAACTCTGACGCATTGCCTAACAATGCCCCTGTCGATCACCCTTTAAACGTCGTTTCTCACACTCGTAATAAACATAAATTCGTAATAATCCGTTTGAGAGATATCCAAGTCTCACATGCAAGTATCCATCAAGCAACAGCTTCGACTTTCCGCTTTGTGATGTAATGTATTCCATCGTGAAAGATATATATTTTAACCAGGAAAGTTTTCACGGTTTTATACATTTTCTAGCTGTTAATTGCATTTTGTTTAACGATAATCTCGCATTCAAAATTGTGATCCATCACAAACCTGTTCACCAATGCGATCAATAGCTATTCATGTCACTTCAATTAAGTTAAAAGAAACTGCAATTCCACACACATCATAGCGAACAATTAATTGCAATTCGATAATTCCTCAGTGATGTCACTTCAATGAACGTATGAGGCGAATACATACCAAATATGTTTCTAAATGAAACTAAAAAGTTTGAAAAAGTAGGGACAACTCCTAGTAAGGACTTGTCCTAAGTAGCGAGTTGTCCAGTAGGGACTTGACCGGTAGGAACTTATTCGGTAGGGACTTGTCCAGAAGGGGCTTGTCCTGGACTCGAGGCACCTCGTGGCAACTCGTGGTGCACGTCTATAACAGCGTCTATAGCAACTTGCATAAATGAAGAATTATTGAACAACTGTGTTAAAAATATAATATTATTTTATGATATTTTTTGTATTTCATGGTAATCCATGATATTTTATTATATATAAATGTAACTCATGGTGTTTTATTGTATTTCCATGATAATCCATGGTATTTTACTGAATGGTAATTCATAGCGATTCATGGCATTTTATAACGATCTACTGGCAACTACAAGTACGTACAATTATTTAGCGTAAAACGTCGTAAAACCAAAAATATAACAGCGTTTGAATTTAAGTGTTTTTACCACTTGATGGCTTATCCAGGCTCCTCGCTTGTTTAAAGGCCAGAGAAACCCTTTTCCTCAATCGTTCAGTTTTTGCACTTTCGCTTTGTGTCTTCTGGTTCCTTTTGACACTTTTTTCCAGTGAACATCATAATTGGCTATGGGTTAAACTTGTTGTGAAATATATAGTTGTTTAATTTAATTTCACTACTACACCTGAATAGAAGGAAGAACTATTAACAGATTTCTAGAAACATTTGAATATATTTTCTTTACAATTAACGAGTGTTCCTGAAAGGCAATCACTTGTGATCTGTATATATTTTTGCGGTTTGTAGAAAGTAGAGAATAGTCTGTAGTTTAAGGTATGCAGTAATTTTTGAAAGATATATTTACAAAAAAAGTTTATAAAATCACAAACAAATTCTCAAACAGTTCCTGATAAACACTGTTGTACATTCAAAAGAGAAAATCTAGAAATATAATTTGTATACTTAAATTTAAAATTTTGACCTGCACAATTTCTTCCTATATTATTATCAATATATATCAAGTTGATTTTGTTAATTTTTCCTTAGCTGTTTTTCATATTGTAACACATTAAGATAGAGAATGGAGACAAGCAACTATATAATGAATTATTACATTTTCTAGATTGTCCTACAGTAATAAATACCCAGTTATTATACAGGCCAGGCAATAATAATATATTCCACAATATTTTTCAATCGATACACAGAATCAAGCACAGCGCCGATAATGTCATGATCATATGATAGATGTATAATTGCGTAATGTGTCATGATGATAGATACCCATAATCACTGCTAATGAGTCATCGTTAATTATCGTAATAGCTAATTTATTGAAGGCGAAGCAAGGCGTTAATTTTTTTACGCTGAATGCGAAATCTTACAGCTGCCAGTGAATCGATGACCAGCCTTTGTTGAAATACATATGGGAACCTGATAATACATCACAGTAAAGCTTAGAGGTATTTACCGGCACTTTAAATTATAGACGCAAAATAAACATTGGGATATTGAAAATGAAGATACTTATTAAAAATTAAGATTAACCTGAATGGGAGAAAAATAACCAAATTTCGAAAGAAGCAATACATAAACTCGCACTTGACGAACTTGTATAGATTATTAGTAGTTTGTAATAATTACAGATTCTACTGTTGAACAAAAACATAATAAAACAATAAAAAGAATAAACTATAAAACAGCAAACAATCAAAACCGCGATTGCTTTATTTCGTCATCCTGGTTACATTTTATTACGTCATATTTATAATATAAATTATTAAAAAGAATATTTTTTGTGAAAAGGAAGAAATATTTTGAGTAGTGTAGTGTAGTTTTCCTAGGTATGACTGCAAAATTGCCAAGTATAAAAAATTGCCAGTCGCCAGTAAAACTGAAATGCAGTCTGGAAATAAAACCGCGGGAGTGTCAAGTAATAAATATATCTCCAAAACCAATATATGCGCTGTGCAAAACCTATGGGCAAGTCTTGTTAAAAGCACAAAGTTTTACTGGGGGTTTTTAAAGGAAACTGCATAAGAAAAACGTTTATTTTACATGCTTATTTTGATTTGAGATTAAGGGAGTTTGTTGTCAGACTTTTTGCAATCAGTGCTGTGAAATCGACTCCCACGTACTGTTATTACTGGACCGGAGAATCAAAGGAAAGTTTTGTGACTAAAGCTAAATGCACAGCCTTGCAATCACCAATGAAATTGATATATTATGGTGGCATTAGATATATGACCAGTTTTACGAATGTTCAGTCCCAATTATATATGTAAAAGTTGTGAATGTCTCACTGTCTAACCAAAAATGCAGCGTTGTTTTCAACTCTGTTCCTATCACATATGCTAGGAGAGAGCATATCTACAGCCATGAGTTTGGAGTGTGCGTAATAGCTTAGGCTGGAATCATTCATGAAGATAAAGTCAATAGTATTATAGAATGGTTTGAGTTTCAGCAACAACTTGGCGTTACTGAGTTTAATATTTACAATGGATCACTTATAACTGCTGATAAAATTGCTCAGCTGTTTAAATATTATATGAATAGAAAATTGCTAAAAATACATCACTATCCAAAGCCATTTAGCACAAATAGTTCGGGATACGACGAAGCTGTACGGTTAGTCATATAAACAAGTTTAAATGATTGCCCGTACAGAAATATACATATGTACAGATTTTTAATTTTTGTAGATCTTGATGAAATTATATTTCCTTCAAGCCACAGTAATTATAAAGAAATGGTGAAAGCATTCACGGGAATACCACATAACCTGTCAGTCATGTTTAAAGGTTTAAATTTTTTCAAGGAATATTCGTTAGATACAAATCAACCGGTGGTGCTGCCATCTATGCGTCACAGGGCATATAGACGCTTTATTCACCCAAAAGTAATTCACAATCCGAGGACATGCGACGTGCTAACGCAGCATTATTGCTTCCCAGACACAACTGTACTTGATCGTTTTTTAACCTTTGGCAGTGCTCATTATTACCAAGAGAAATGTATTTCAACTGAAAATGCAAATGTTTACTTAAATAAAAAGCTATGTGCAAATTTAACCAAGACTCTTAATTTTGACACGAACATTTTGCGATTTAAAAACGACCTATTAAAAAGAGGGAGCCTCGTGCATAAAGAATAAAATTCGCGATATCTATCAAGTAGCAAAGAAATTCCGGTTGGTATTCATTGGCCCTGTTATTGATAGCAAGTTTAAGAAACAGCTGTATTCATGAATAAGTTGATAGATGTGAAATTTGTTTTATCAGTGACTGAACTTGTTTTGAACTTCCTTCTTCAAGGCAAACAGAAAGCATTGATTTGTTTACTTTTTATATTTCTTTATCACTACGCGAGAAAGAGAAACAGCTAAGGTCTAGAAGACATTTTAGCAATGGACGCGATGCCATACGTGCTCGAAAATATCGCACTCTTCGTGTCTCTGTTATAAACAGCGGTATAATTGCTAATATTTTATTTTATATACAATATCGTTATCAAAATGTATAACTTCGGATTACGTTTTAACATGATTGAAGTCTTAATGCATTGATGCTAGTGTTGTTCCCAGTAATGTAACACCGGGGTACCGAAGTGTCATTGAAGTGTCAAAATATAGACTTGGGCTTTTGCCTTATTTGTTAATGCTTTGGCTATATATGTCACACTGTTCTGCTTGAATTTATTGAATGATTTTTATCATGTACTACCTATTATACCCGGCTTCAATTGCAACCGTACGGGCAACGTCCGCTCCAAACAAGAATTGTCCATTTATTACGTCTTGGGAAAGACACGATATGTAAGATTTATTCGTGTTATTATTTACAAACAAACTGTGTAGTAAAACTCTGAAGCATTTTATTATCATATCTTAATTGCCTGACAGTGCTTGCTTCTGAAGAAAGCATGTAAAAAGTGTTATTGCACGTGAGATTGATCTAGATTTAATGTTCATTTACCGCATCTCAAGCATTATTTATTAAACCGTTGTCAATGGTTTTCCTATAATTAGGATTTATACTGTTCGGCAATGAACGATATATATATATATATATATATATATATATATATATATATATATATATATATATATATATATATATATATATATATATATATATATATAGCATTTTTTGACATTTTTTGTAATTGTTATTCCATTAATCAAATAATAATAGTTGCAAACACTATCTTTACATGTAGGAACTGATGCCTACATACAGGACTTGAGCTCTATATAAAGATTTGAAGCCTACATAAAACACTTGAGGCCTAAATATAGGATTTGAAGCATACACAAAAGACTTGAGGCTTACATATAGGACTTGAGGCATACATATAAGAGTTGAGACCTACATGCAGGGCTTGAGGCACACATATAGGACTCGAGACCTACATGTAGAACCTGAGGCTCTTACATGTTTGTGTTCTGACTATAAGTAGCAAAAAAGCATTGTTTTATGGCATCTCGGTCAGTTATATATGATCGGTCTTAGCTCTCAAACACTAAGTAAAATGTGATACTAGCGTATTTCAATCTTCTTTATTGCGGACAAGTTGATGCATAGGTAACGCAATGTCTTGATATGTAGAGTAGACCACAGGGAATGCAGCACCCAATACTTTGACGGCTGCACAAATTTGTCATGTTTATTTCAGATAAACAAAGTCATTTGCATTAACAAAATTAGAGTGGAATTGTTTCGATAGTGATATTGTCAGAAACTTGAATGCTCTATAATCTTTATAAAGCGATAAGATGTTGCTCGATATCTTCTTTAGTCTACTTGGATTTCTACCAAAGTAAAAGAGCGAAAATGTCAACTTTATTATTGATCATCATAAATATGGCGTTAAAATGGATTAGGACATTAAAGTTTTCCGATAATTAATGCCTATAATCAGTCAAAATAGATCAATCAATCATACACTGGAGCAGGTCTGTACACATTTGAAGATTTTATACTGATGTATCAAAGCAAGTTCCAACTGTTTCAGGGTGTATTCAAGAAAGTACAACGATTCTGTGTGTCTTTATGTCTGAAAGTCTGAAATGGGTTGAAGTTTCAAAATTTTGTGGTTAAGTACTTATAAAAACTTTTAAACTAAGTTTATTAAATGATTATAAGTATTAAAAACCACTGTTAAAATTTAGGACCAAGTTATATTTAATATAAATTACTATTTTTAATAAGGAATGAGTTGAACGATGCGTAGAGTAAAGGCGCTTCATCATCTGAATTATGCTGCCCTGTTCTATGGAACTGTTGTCGTGATGATCACTGGATTTTACATTTTGTTATGGAAAGAATTGAAGTCATACATATTGCTACAAACGAACTTGCAATATCCAAAGAAAGTGTACAAACATGGATATTCACTTCAAAAGCAAAGTAACGAGGTAGGATATCAGCTTATATCATATCACAATTGGGAAACATATGTTGAAAAAATAAACCACAACAATACAAACATCAGCCAGACAACGTATCTTCTGCATGCTTATTATGATGACCGGAAAGAAAGTGCTTTTGTTCATTTATTTGCAATAAACCCAGCATTAAAACTATCGTCCACATACTGTTATTTATGGTATAGTCATAAGGTTAGGAGTGTGGCTATTCCAGCCATATATATACGCCTGCCTTTACCTGTTACTCATGTTTACAGGAATGGAACGAGATATGTTGCTTCTTTGATCCAATGCCGCGTTCCAAATACAAATAAAAAACTTAAAAGCGTCTCTGTTTTCACTAATCAAAGTGCAACTGTTTCCAATAAAATACAAATCATTCACCCCGATAAACCTTTAAAATTTAAGCATGACTTTGGGTTATGTGTGGTAGCTGCGTTTGGAGCAATGGATGACACTAAACTCAAAACAGTAGTAGAATGGTTTGAATTCCATCGTATTTTAGGAGTAACTGAAATCAACATCTACAACAGTACATTAAGCACATCCACAAGTATAGCACAATTATTTAGGTACTACACAAATATAAATATACTTAATTTTCATCAGCATCCTCCCCCGTTTGGTGATGGTAAATTACTACGAGATCAAGGGGAGTCTTCAAAATTACTTATTTATACAAGTTTAAACGACTGTCTGTATAGAAATATGTACAGGTACAAATATTTGATTACTGTAGACTTTGATGAAATTATAATTCCAGCAAATCAAAGTAATTATTCTGACATGATGGAGTACGCAACAAGCGATATGTCTGGTGTCTCAATGATATTCAACAGTTTAAATTACTTTAAGGAATACCCAAGAGATAAAGATCAACCTACGTTATTACCCACAATGCAATACAGGCTGTTCAGCACAAACTCACTGCTCGTGCGCCGTAAAACGATTCACAACCCGCGTACTTGTGTTGTCATAGACCAACATGGCTGCTTTCCACAACAAGGCAAGGTCGACAGAGAGTACATCTATGGTGGGGTGCATCACTACAGAACATCTTGTATATCGAATGACTACTGGTCACCTGAAAGATGTGCTAATCTCTCCACAGAACTAAAGCTTGATAATGATATATTAAGATTTAAGAATACACTACTGCAAAAAGTTACGACAATTCACAGAAAATTCGGATATCTACAGAAATAAATATGTAGGTATGCATGGGATCACTCAAAAAATGTTGCTTTAAAATGCAGTTCATTGTGCTTTTTTGAGATAATGTGTTGCTATAAATGTTGACAGTTTTGTATTTATAGTCTTTCTAAGAAAATAGTACAGATTAATTCTGGAGCTTGGTGGCAATTACGCTAAAGATAGATAATTATGTATGAAATAACAGTTAACAATTTCGTTTTAAAGGATAAATTAACTTGGTGAGACTTATATATTAGTTTTCGGTTACATTTCAATATTTAATAAATCACATGTCTTTTTGTATATCGAGAGAATAGTATATAGGTTAGAAAAGTACCAAAAAGTTTGTTATGCTTGACTCATGGAAGTTATGTCTGCGCCACTTTTTGTTGATAAACAAATATTTAGTGATGTATGAACTCAATTGACCAGATCTTATAAATACTTCTCTGCTTTCACCCGACAATTGTACAATAAAATTATTGTACAATTGTAAACTCATTGTACAATAATTTTAGTACGCATATTTTCTAAGCGATCCATACTTTTTACATTGCAAAATTCTTGATGCTTATGTCATAAAATTGCAATTTTCTGCCGTTTACTACACAACATTTACATCTGAAACGGACAATATATAAAAGTCAATACATTCTTTGAAATGAAACCTTACTGTTCAAAACAAAGTTGGTTTTACTGTGACATCAAGTTACAAAAAAAACACTTGCTAGAGTGTTGTCTGTCAACACCTGATGTACCCTTATATTTTTCTAAGTAAGTAAATACTCACAAAAAGTTTTGAATATACATTGACTATTTTGCTAAAAAGAACTAAACATGCACGTGCATTATTTTTACCCAAATGTGGTGTTGGTTGATTGATGCGATGCAGTTTGCTATTGTGCTGGTCTTTTTATGTGTCTTCTATTTAAGATTGTGCTTATCTCTGTTTTGCCTTTGTCTAATACCATAATGTATCTCGAGGGCTTTCGTATGAGATAGAATTTACACCATGATAATAGTGAAGGTGCAAAATTTTAACATCAGAGCAGACGGTGATCTGGCGTGATATTTTAGTAATATGCTAATTCCTCTAACAAAACATCAGAAAGTTAGTTAAGAAACACACAAATATACTGTCTTGAAGAAATGTACTAAAGTAAATGAAAGTACAATTCAAAATTATTTACTTCTTATTTAGTTAACGGTTTCTTTTCTCCTAGCTTCAAATATAACTTCCATAAAAATGTCATAAGAAAGATAACGACTCACTCAACCATCGCCCAATGTACTGATGTTAATCGGACTAATGTTTGTTTTTACTAACACGGGCTTGGCAAAGCTCTTTCAGACTAGATGATATATTAGCACCAGTGAAGCATTCAGTGATATCGTATTTAATTGCCACTAGCCCTGAATAAATATATTAACATCATTTCACTATTTTTTTAGTGACAGGGAAGAGGCAAACTTTATGTGACGTCTGCTCAAGAGAAATGCACAAATTTCTAAAAGATTTTGTTCATATTAAGCTTGAAAATATTTATAAGCTAATGTTGATGCAATCAAGAAAGAATAAATAGAATATGATTTTCTTGAAAATTTTTAAATATAACGTTTTTGCATTAGCGTGTTTATACGAAAGGAGCAAAACCTTTTCAAGGTGGCGTTGCTTAAAGTTTGAGAACCCATTGCTTGACTGATTTAAAATTTCGCAAAGGCATAAAAGAAGATATAGAAGACAGCATAATGTACTTATTATTGAGTATTTAATGGGAAAATGCCACCGCAATGAGCGATGTAGTGTGGGCAGCAGTCATAGGAATGTTAATATTATCTTTATGATGTGTAGTTTGTTTCATCGGACCAAATAATGAGAAATCTTGTTGTCAATACAACTTACATGATAACCATCAAATTGGGAAGTAAGCCAGTCAAATGAGCTCAGGCACATGCCGAATATCGTCGAAGCTATGTAAGATGCTGCATCAAAACCATACGGCTGCCGTCTGGTGGATCTAAAAGCAAAGACATGTTTCATGTAAATGATCTTATAAATACTTCTCTGCTTTCACCCGACCTTTGCTCTGTTTGATTGAATTTAGCTTTTCCGTTAATTATAATCACACTTGGTATGGAATTGGCACCAAGTTACGTCAACACGGTGTTATAGTCGTTCTGATCGTCACATTGGGGGAAATGTGTTTTTATTAATTATTTATTATTGCTATGGTTCTTGTTATTATTGTTTCATTTATTGTAACTGTTTTAATAACATTTTTTCTTTAGTTAAATTTCGCTCAGAACGTCTTAATAAAATTTGGCTCAAAATATAAACGCAAAGTCATCGCAATCAAAATAAAAAGCTTATCCACTGCATTTTACTTGCAGAATAAACAACCAAGATTGTACTGCATTAGTTCCCAATATACTATCTACTTCTAGAGTCACAAAATAAATTTGTTCACGCTCCCCGTGTTACAACACAAGAGAGCATTACTCATGGCACTTTTATAAGGAGAGAGAGAGAGAGAGAGAGAGAGAGAGAGAGAGAGAGAAGAGAGAGAGAGAGAGAGAGACGGAGAGAGAGAGAGAAAGAGAGAGAGACATTGGAAAACGCTAAGATGTTTTATCACTTCATATCGGATCTTTAGTGCAAATTGAAGTGCCTCGCATACCTCAAACATTAACATTACTTTTAAAAAAATCTGCCACTTGTATTTGGATTATATTATTGCGGAGTACACTAGACTGCGTTTAGGATCGTATTAGCAGGTTCATACTAGCACCGTCGTATCGCTGTGTGACGTGTACAAGTATCTAAGAGCCCATTAGATCTATTAAATTTCCGAATTTTATAGTTGGGCTATATTGTATAGATTCTATATATTATACAGGTCTCTGTGTGACAGTTTTATTGATCCTCTTGGTTTTAGCACCCCTAGTATGCCGGTACTGTTTAACATAGGGAATAGGGTATTATGACTTTTGTTGAAATGTCCAAATCGATTTTATAAAAAATCCTTTTCTTTTAAACTGCTAGTTCTGGTTTGTCTAAAATTTTAGTTCCATTGTAAGGAGCACTCATTTGATTTTTAAATTATCCTTTTTACTTAAATATCCAGTGGTGTGCGGGGCGATGAAAAGATTTTACGTGTTAGTTTATTTCATCATCTGTCAATGTCACGTAGACTGGAGAACAAAAAAGATTACAATTTTACACAAGTTGCCCATGTTAGTACAGAAATTAATATGAGCGTGCCATCACTGACACGGGCACGCCATCACAAATTACTGACCAAACGATTATAGAATCATATATGGCATATCATCACAAGTCACTGTCAAAAAGAATATAGAATAACTTATTAGAACATTTACAAGCTTTTCAGCTACAATTAATAAATATTAATAAATATTACACAAAGAAAAAAATAATGTCTCACCGCTTGTGCGGGACTGAAGAGCAATATCCTTTAAATTCACAGAGTTTTGCATCCTTGATGACCAGCGTAAAATGTTCATTTGCCACCAAATAGGTGTATAAAACGCCACATTCAAACATCACCCCAGCGACAAACTGCTGGTGGATTAGGCCAATGAAAAGGTGAAACCCCACGTACAAAAATCACCCCAAGCGCATTAATCATCCGACCGGTAAACTACACAGGTGAATTGAAATGAATTAAAATAACAACCCTCGATTAAAGTCAATACTGAAGGGCCACATAATAAACACAAAAGCCAGAAAAGGATTAACTGTGATAAAATACAAAGAAATAGAAGTCTGCAACCTGGATCCTCACATTACAAATTAATTTCCACCAAAATTCACCATTGCAAAGTAAATACCTTTCAGATCAAATTGACTTCAAATAAATATTAGGAGACGTGATATAACACTAACATAGCTCCAAAGTATAATAAGCTATCTGAGAAACCAGTCAAGTCTATAATATATAAAATACTTACAGTGAATCAGCGGAAAATCAACACATTAATTAATTTCGACTTGGAGATATTTAAATAAGCAATCAATGCATCCAGCAAAAAAGTAATTTGTAAGGCATTCAACCTCATGTTATTCAGTACTCCTGGCTCCTGTGTTATTTGAATATTCAATTAAGACATATGGTAGAAACAGTAACACGGCGGGGAATCAACCTCACATTACTCATTATTATCAACTAACAGTATGAACTTCGTAACTGGTTTTTCTATGTATCTTAGCTTGCCTAACCTATGGCCGTTACGATCAAGGTTTCTATCACTCACAATTACTCTAACACTTCTATAACTATTATCCATGGACTGCGTTATTCTCAAACGTTTTGCAGATTAGACACCTGCTTGTTGAACAGAAGGAGAAATAATAATTATGGTTTTGGATGTCATGAGATGATTTTGGCATGAATGATTCTAAATAATTAGGATCTGAACACAACTCCAAAGTAAGCGGCCTATACAATTAAAAGGATACGGATCCGGCCACAAATACGAGTAAATACATTATATTATTTTTTGATGAGTTGAAGTTAATTCCGATGGTTGCTTGAAAATTCTCTCATATTTTGTCAATATATGAAATTGTACAGTAGTATTGTGTGACGAAATAGATAAATTAATCTGAGGAGATTCAGGCACTGGCTGGTTTAGTTTATCACACAATAATGTAAACATTTTTTTTTCAATTTTTTATAATTGTTATTCCATTAATCAAATAATAATAATAGTTGCAAACACTATCATTACATGTAGGAATAGGCATACACAAAAGACTTGAGGCTTACATATAGGACTTGAGGCATACATATAAGGCTTGAGACCTACATGCATTGCTTGAGGCATACATATAGGACTTGAGACCTAAATGCAGAACCTGAGGCTCTCACATGTTCGTGTGCTGACTATAAGTGGCAAAAAGGATTGTTTTAGGCATCTCGGTCAGTTATATATGATCGGTCTTAGCTCTCAAACACTAAGTCAAATGTAATACTAGCGTATTTTAATCTTGTTCATTGCGGACAGGTTGAGGCATAGGCAACGCAATGTCTTGATATGTAGAGTAGACTATAGGGAATCCGGCACCAAATACTTAAACGGGTGGCCAAATTTGACATGTCTATTTCAGATGAACAAGGTCATTTGCATTACCAACATTAGAGTGGAATTCTTTCGACAGTGATATTGTCATAAACTTGAATGTTTTATAATCTTTATAAAGCGATAAGATGTTGTTCGATATCCTCTTTGGTCTACTTGGATTTCTACCCAAGTTAAAAGAGAAAAATGTCAACTTTATTATTGATCATCATATATATAGCGTTAGAATGGATTAGGACATTTTAAAGTTTTCCGATAATTAATGCCTGTAATCAGTCAGAATAGATAAATCAATCATACATTGGAGCAGGTCTACACACATTTGAAGATTTTATACTGATGTATCAAAGCAGGTCCCAACTGTTTAAGGGTGTATTCCAGGTATTATAACGATTCTGTGTGTCTTTATGTCTGAAAGTCTGATATGGGTTAAAGTTTCAAAATGAATACAAGTAATTTTGTGGTTAAGTACTTCTAAAAACTTTTAAACTTAGTTCATTAAATGATTATTACTATTTGAAACCACTGTTAAAATTTAGCACCAAGTTATATTTAATATAAATTACTATTTTAGTAAGGAATGAATTCAACGATGCGTAGAGTATATTCGCGTCATCCTCTAAATTATGCTGCCCTGTTGTCTGGAATTGCTGTTGTGATGATCACTGGATTTTACATTGTGTTATGGAAAGAATTGAAGTCATATATATTGCTACAAACGAACTTCCAATATAAAAAGAAAGTGTACAAACAAGGATATTTACTTCAAACGCAAAGTAACCAGGTAGGATATCAGCTTACGTCATATCACAATTGGGAGACATATGTCGAAAAAATAAACTACAACAATACAAACATCAGCCAGACAACGTATCTTCTGCATGCTTATTATGATGACCGGAAGGAAAGTGCTTTTGTTCATTTATTTGCAATAAACCCAGCGTTAAAATTATCCTCAACATACTGTTATTTATGGTATAGTCATAAGGTTAGGAGTGTAGCTATCCCAGCCGCATATATACGCCTGCCTTTACCTGTTACTCATGTTTACAGGAATGGAACGAGATATGTTGCTTCTTTGATCCAATGCCGCGTTCCAAATACAAATAAAAAACTTAAAAGCGTCTCTATTTTCACTAATCAAAGTGCAACTGTTTCTAATAAAATACCAATCATTTACCCCGATAAGCCTTTAAAATTTAAGCATGACTTTGGGTTATGTGTGGTAGCTGCGTTTGGAGCAATGGATGACACTAAACTCAACACAGTAGTAGAATGGTTTGAATTCCATCGTATTTTAGGAGTAACTGAAATCAACATCTACAACAGTACATTAAACACATCCACAAGTATAGCACAATTATTTAGGTACTACAGAAATATAAATATACTTAATTTTTATCAGCATCCTCCCCCGTTTGGTGATGGTAAATTACTACGAGATCAAGGAGAGTCTTCAAAATTACTTATTTATACAAGTTTAAACGACTGTCTGTATAGAAATATGTACAGATACAAATATTTGATTACTGTAGACTTTGATGAAATTATAATTCCAGCAGATCAGAGTAATTATTCTGACATGATGGCGTATGCAACAAGCGATATGTCTGGTGTCTCAATGATATTCAACAGTTTAAATTACTTTAAGGAATACCCAAGAGATAAAGATCAAACTACGTTATTACCCACAATGCAATACAGGCTGTTCAGCACAAACTCACTGCTCATGCGCCGTAAAACGATTCACAACCCGCGTACTTGTGATATCATAAACCAACATGGCTGCTTTCCACAACAAGGCAAGGTCGACAGAGCGTACATCTATGGTGGGGTGCATCACTACAGAACATCATGTATATCGAGTGGCTACTGGTCACCTGAAAAATGTGCTAATCTCTCCACAGGACTAAAGCTTGATAATGATATATTGAGATTTAAGACTACACTACTGCAAAAAGTTACGACAGTTCACAGAAAAATCGGAAAGCTACAGAAATAAATATGTAGGTATGCACGGGATCAGTAAAAATGTTGCTTTGAAATGCATTTTATTTTGTGCTTTTCATTTGAGACTATATGTTGTTATAAATGTTGAAAAAACTTTCATTGTGGCAATTATGCTAAAGATAGATAATGATGTATAAAATAACAGCTAACAATTTCGTTTTAACTTGGTGAGACTTATATTTTGGTTCATGGTTACATTTCAATTTTTCATAAATCACATGTCTTTTGTATATCGAGAGCATAGTATATGGGTTAGAAAAGCACCAATAAGTTTGTAATACTTGTCTCATAGAGATTATGCCTGGGCCACTTTTCTACACAATATTTACATCTAAAACGAACAATATAAAACAATAAAAGTCAATACATTCTTGGAAGTGAGACTTTTTAAAACAAAGTTGATTTTACTGTGACATCAAATTACATAAAACACTTACTTTACATTCGTAAGGCTATATCGTCGTCTGTCACCACCTGATGTGCCCTTCTCTTTTTCTAAGTAAGTAAATACTCACAAAAAGTTTTGAATATATATTGACTATGTCGTTTAAAAGAATTAAACACACACGTGTATTATTTTACCCAAATATGGTGTTGGTTGATTGATGCGATGCATTTTGTTATTGCGCTGGTGTTTTTATGTTTCTTCTGTTTAAGATTGTACTTCCCTCTTTTATGTCTTTGTCTAATACCATAATTTATCTCGAGGGCTTTCACATAGGATAGAATTTACACGATGATAATAGTGAAGGTGCTAAATTTTAACCCCTGAGGAGACGGTGATCTGACATGATATTTTTAGTAAAATGCTAATTCCTCTAACAACACATCACAATGTTAGTTGACAAACACACAAATATACCTCTTTGAAGAAATGTACTAAAGTAAATAAAAGTATAATTCAAAACTATTTACTTCTTATTTAGTTGACTGTTTCTTTTCTCGTAGCTTCAAACATAATGTCCACAAAAGTGATAAGAAAGATTACGACTCACTCCCCCAGCGCCCAGTGTACTGATGTTAATCGGACTAATGTTTGTTTTTACTGACACGGCTTTGGCAAAACTCCGCGCACTTTCAGACTAGATGATTTATTACTACTAGTGAAACATTCAGTTATATCATATTCAATTGCCACTAGCTCTGAATGAATATGTTAACATAGTTTCACTATTTTACCAGTGAATGAGAAGAGGCCAACTTTACTTGACGTCTGCTCAAGAGAAAGGCATAAATTTTTAAAATATTTTGTTCACATCAAGCTTGAAAACATTGACAGGCTCATGTTGATGCAATTAAGAAAGAATAAATGGGATATGATTTTATTGCAAAATTTTAAACATAACGCTTTTGCATTGGCGTATTTATACGGAAGGAGCAAAACCTTTTTAAGATGGTGATGCTTTAAGTTTGAGAACCCATTGCTTGATTGATTTAAAATTTTGCAAAGGCATAAAAGAAGATATTGAAGACAGCGTAATGTACTTATTTTTTATTATTTCATGAAAAAATGTCACCGCAATGAACGTGAGATATGGCGTTGTAGTGTGGGCAGCAGTCAGAAAAAATTTAATATTATCTTTAGGATGCGCTATTTGTTTCATCGGGCCAAATACATAGAAAACCTTATTGTTAATGCAAATTACTTGATTTTGTTTAAGAACTTACATAATAATCAGCAAATTGGCGCGTAAACGCGTCAAATGAGCTCGGACACATGCCGATTACCGGCGGAGCTATGTAAGATTTTGCATCAAAAGCCATACGACTGCCGTCTGATGGATCTAAAACCAAAGACAAGGTTCATAAAATGATCTTATATATACTTCTCTGCTACCACCGGACCTTTGCCCTGTTTGACTGAATTTAGCTCTTCCATTAATTATAATCACACTTGGTATGGAATTCGCATCATGTTACGTCAACACGGAGTTATAATCGCTCTTATCCCCGCATTCGGGAAAATGAGTTTTTATTAATTTTTTATTATTGCTATGGTTCTTGTTTTTATTGTTTTATTTGTTGTAATTGTTTTAATAGCATGTCCTCTTTAGTTTAATTTTGCTCAAAACGTTTCAATAAAATTTGTCGTCTCAAAATTTAATCGCAAGGTCATCGCAATCACAATTAAAAAGCTTATCCACTACACTTCACTTGCAAAGTAAAAAACCCAGGCTGTACTGCATTAGTTCCATATATACTATCTACTTCAAGAGTCACAAAATAAATTGGTTCACTGTCCTCGAGTTACAGTACAAAAAAAGAATTGTTTACTCATGGCACTTTTATTTTATATATATATATATATATATATATATATATATATATATATATATATATATATATATATATATATATATATATATATATATATATATATATATATATATCACTTCAAACCGGATCTTTAATGCAAATTGAAGTGGCCAGCATAGCTTACACATTAACGTTACTTTTAATAAAAATCTGCCACTTATATTTGGATTATATAATTGCGGAGTACACTAAACTGCGTTTAAATAATTGCTGAATTTCTGGCAATTTTGTTAGTTTGGATTTATTTTGAGAGGTTCGTACTAACACCATCGTATCGCTGTGTGACGTGTACAGGTATCTCAGAGCCCATTAGATCTATTAAATTTCCGAATTTTATAGTTGGGCTATATTGCATAGAATCTATATTTTATACAGGTCTCTGTGTGACAATTCTATTGATCCTCTTGGTTTGAACACCACCCCTGGTATGCTGATACTGTTTAAATAGAATAGAGTATTCCAGCATTATATGGGGCATTATAACTTTTGTTGAAATATCCAAATCGATTTTTATAAAATTCCCTTTTTTAAAAACTGCTAGTTCTGATTTGTCTGAAATTTTAGTTATATTGTAAAGAACACACATTTAATTTTTATATCATCCTTTTTACTTCAATATCCGGTAGTATGCGAAACGATGAAAAGATCTTACGTGTTACTTTATTTCATCATCTGTCAATGTCATGTAGACTGGAGAACAAACAAAATACAATTTTACACAAGTTTCCCAGTGACATGTTGTTCCAGATTCTAATAGGGGCATGCCATCATTGACACGGGCATGTCATCACAAATTATTGGCCAAACGATTATAAAATCTAATATGGCATGTCATCATAAGTCACTGTTAAAAAGAACATAGAACTCTTCAACATTGAACTTATTAGAACATTTACAAGCTTTTCAGCTACAATTACGCTCAATAAATATTACACAAAGAAAAAAATAATGTCTCACCGCTTGTGCCAGACTGAAGAGCGAAATGCTTTAAATTCATCGAGTTTTACATCCTTGATGATAAGCGCAAAATGTCCATTAGACACCATATAGGTGTATAAAACGGCACATTCAAACATCACCCGAGCGACAAACTACAGGTGGATTAGGCCAATGAAAAGGTGAAACCCCACGTACAAAAATCACCTGGCAGGTAAACTGCCAGGTAAATTGAAATGAATAAAAATAACAACCCTCAATTAAAGTTAATACTGAAGGGCCATATAATAAATGAAAAAAAAATAAACGCGTATAAGGGTTATCTGTATTAATATACAAAGAAATAGAAGTGTGCAACATGGCTCGTCACATTACAAATTAATTTCCAACCAAAATTCACCATTGCAAAGTAAATACCTTTTGGATCAAACTGACTTCCAGTAGATATTAGGAGACGCAATATAACACTGACATAGCTACAAAGTATAATAAACTATCTGAGAAACCAGTCAACTCTATAATATATATAATACTTACATTGAATCAGCGGGAAATGAACGCATTAATTAATCTCGACTTGGAGCTATTTAAATATGCAATCAATACATGCAGCAAAAACAGTAAATTGTCGGGCATTCGACCTCATGTAGTTCAGTACTCCTGGCTCCTGTGTTATTTGAAAATTCAATTAAGACATATGTTAACAACAGCAACACGGCGGGGAATCAACCCTACATTACTCATTATTCTTAACTAACAGTATTAACTTTGTAACGGGTTTTTCTAAGTATCTGAGCTTGCCTAACTTATGGCCGTTACGATCAAGGTTTCTATCCCTCACAACTAGTCTAACACCTCTATAGCGATTATCCGGGGACTTGTTTACATCACATACATACACTAAGGACCACCGCTTTCGCGGTGAAGAATCCCCATTAGTAATTACCATGTCAACAACAACCATGTATCACGTCGCTGACGTGTCCACTTCGATCTACCCTGCAAAAAATAAACATATTCTGACTTCCATCTGAATCAAAAACTGAGCAGAAAGGTACTGAATTCTTCTCCAACGCTTTACAGATTAGACATCTGCTTGTTGAAATTCTCCAGGAGGAGAAACAACAGTTTTGGTTTTTGATGTCATGAGATGATTTTGACATGAAAGATTCTAAATAATTAGAATCTGAAAACGACCCCAAAGTAAGTGGCCTATACAATTAAAAGGATACGAATTAATGATGTGAATTAATTTCACATCAAAAGAATGAATAAATTTAAATACATAACATATTCTTATATTTGAGGGATTTTAATTAATGTATACATGTTGAATACTCTAGTTTTTTTATTTATGCATTGACCAGTTATTTAAAATACCCAGAGGAAACCGAACAATACAAAACAAACCATTATAAAATGATTTTGTTTCAACTTCAGTGGTACTGACGACGATAATAACGAAATGGGCGGGAGGTTTCAATTGAATTGTGCACCAGGTAACGCTCTAGTTTCATTTTGCTTGAACATGACATCAACCAGTCGTTTTAGATTATAAACAAAGAGGATAGACACAAATTGGAGGAATTACAATAGATAGTGCACACACTAACGCTATAGTTTCCTTGTGCTTGCATATGACGACAGCTATATTTTGATCACATTTCCTTCATGTGTGTGTGTGTGGGGGGGGGGGGGGAAGACTGAAGCAGCGAACAATTTGTTTTTAACATACAAATTTATCTGTGTGTCAAATGAAAGAAATCATTATCAAAGACGAAATGCTGTGTAGAAAGAACTCAAAAAACATGTTTCGGGTAGGATAACGGATTTACTTGCGTGTTAAGTTATTAATGTATTTAAAATGAATGAGAAGAATTAGTTTTCGCTGATAACTAGAAAGACAAGGAGACATTGTGAGAGGCACATTTTACCTACAGTGCAGTTGCATTGTTTAACAACAGTTTCAAAATTAGACAACCCCATTATTTAATCACCTGTAAGTGTACAGGACTGTGTTGTTTCACAAAACCATATGGGAATTTCACAAACCATATAGCAATTTTACAAACCATATGGCAATCTTACAGAACCATATGGCATTTTATAACCATATGACAATTTTATAAACCATATAGCAATTTTACAAATCACATGGCAATCTTACAGATATGGCATTTTTATAACCATATGACAATTTTATAAACCATATAGCAGTTTATAAAACCATATGGCAATTTTACAAAACCATATGGCAATATGGCAATGCGATCATTTAACACCAAATATTTTTTCTTAAACAAAAACATAAAAGAAAATCGTTTTGATTCATTTGCCGAAAACACATTTTGCTAACACTTACTATGAGCGATAATAGAACATTAATTTAACAAATAAATGAATGTTTTCGCGCACGCGATGGTGAGACTGGGGGAGGGGGGGGGGGGGTGAGACACATGGATTTACATGAAACAAATGGAAAAAATCTACGAATATATATTATACTTCGTTGCATATGACAAGGGGATATGGCAGGGGGTGAGTATAGAGGGGGAGACGCATGGATTAAATACAACAAGAGAAAAAAAGTCTACAAATATATATTATACTTCGTCACATACGGCAAGGCCGGTTGGGTGGGGTGTTATGGAACATTTTCTATAACAACAGATATACACAATACACCACTCTTTGCATAGGGCAGGGGTTGTGGAGAAAAACATGGAATTCAAAAACTCCCAGTTATTCTGACATCATGGTCTATGAAAGAAAAGAGGTTCTAGATATAACAAAAAAAAAAAAAAAACACAAAAGGACCACATTTTCATAAAAGTTAGAGATAAATTTCAAGTTTTTTTAAACGTTCAATTCACACCGATTCATTGACCGGAAGTGACGTCACGAAATGACGTCATGATGTGACCCCCCCCTCCCCGATTTGAGGGTGGGGGGGGGGGGGGGTGGATCTGGTTTTGATATGTATGTTCTGCATACGTATCCAAAACAGACAGTCTTTTTGGATAGGGTTGATATACATGATAGAAAGAAAAACTATAGACTGACCTGATATCATCATGTGCCCCTCCTCAAACTTGTAATAAAAAATCTGAGTCAGAATGCATCCTAAGTTAGCAAGCACGCATGTATGTGGTTATGTATGGACAGTGTGTGTGCTCTCTAAAAAAGGCGTCATAGCGTTTCGTCATGGCGTTTCATCATAGAGTTCCGTAATAAAAGTGCATTTCCATGTTATGCATTATAAGCAGTTTTGTTATCTTTGTTTGGGATACTGTGTAGGTGATCTAAAAAATTATGGAATTTAATTCTAAAAAAAAGCCAAAGGATAAATACTGTTTTTAATCACCGTTGTGGATATTGTGTGCACGGTGTAAAAAAAAAATCATCATAGAGTTTCATTCATTCAGGTAAGTGCTTCCTGCTAGTACAGTTTCTCAAACCTGTTGCTGTCTTCCGACCCCCCCCCCCCCCCCCCCCCCTCAAACCTGGTACTATCGTCCACCCCTTCAAACCTGGTATTATCGTCCACCCCTCAAACCTGGCCCCTCCCCCACGTAATCGATAACGTGATAGATGGGTATAATGTAAGGGACATATTCAGCAGCTCATTACTTCAAAGCTCCTGGGCCAAATTCAACAAGACTTAACTTTTTTTCATGGCATTTATCAAAAAAAAAAAAAAAAAAAAAAAAAAATTCAAATGAGCATAACTTTAAAACCGTTAGGTTGATTTTAACCATGTTTCAGCAAAGTATTCAGTAAGACCTTAATTTGTCTTATTATTGATATCCACTCCCTTCAAACCTATTATTATCGTCCACCCCCTAAAAACGTGATCAATGATGTTATAGAGGGATATGTAAGGTAGAGATTCAACAGATATTTACTGAGCTGATTTTAACTATGTTTTCAGCAAAATATTTAGTAAGACTTTACGTTTTTTATTGACGACGTTACTGGTGACGCCCTTGATAACGCCATATAATAAAAAAATTTAAACGAGTATAACTTTAAAACTATTGGGTGGATTTCAACCATTTTTACCAAACTGTTCAGCAGGACTTTGTTTTTAATGGAGGATAAACTGAACTTATATATATATATATATATATATATATATATATATATATGAATAACGTTGAAACTACGTTTACACATCAAAAAGCAAGACATATATTGAACACTTTTATCAATACACTTTGTGCAGAAACTTGTTCGCTTCCTGCAACAACTAAAAAACACATAGTCGCGTAAAGAACTGAAGTGACTCGTGGGGACTTAATATGTTTCAGACGAGCAATTTATGGTCATAATTTTTGGCCAAGCAATAAAGTTAAGCCGTTCAATAGATTCAAATAAAACATTTACGTTGCATATCAACGGCACCCAGCAGGCAAAATGACGTCTTTAAGACGTCGATAAGACGTAATTTTTGGACCAACATGACGTCTTTAAGACGTCTGAAAAAGGTGGATTTTGCAACAAAAACGGACGTCCTTTTTGAGACGTAAAAAAGACGTCGTCTTAAGACCTGAAAAGGACGTCCTGTTTGGACGTAAGAAAGATGTCGTTTTTGGACGTCTTTAAGACGTCTATAAAAGGTCGATTTTGCAACAAAAACGGACGTCTTTTGAAGGACGTGAAAAGACGTCTTTTTCGGACGTGTTTACCACATCTGAAAAAGGTCGATTCCGCAATTTTTCTGAGTCTGATGCCAATTTTATAGACGTCTGCTTGGGAAATAAAATTAGATTAAACACAAGAAAATACAATATTGTAGCTTTATACAATTGTATTGCATTGAATACATAATCACAAAAACGCTTTAGCAATAAAAATCCTTTCCTTGAAGCTGACCTGAATTACCATTCTTTTGGCCGAACACACAAACACATAAAAACGCACGCTGCTGTCTTACTAAATGCGCACTAAATCACAAGCTGCGCTGCGGAAAAGCGCTGAATCACAAATCGCAGTGAAGAAAGCGCGCTGAACAAGTCTTTAGCTCTAGCGTGCCGAAAGTCTTTAGCGTGCCGAATAGTTCATCGTTTCACTGTAGCAGTGCGTACACCAAACAGACGGATGGACGGGCAGACACATGGACTAGCCAGAATGAAAGAGGTTGCATCCGTTTATTTCTCCAAACCGAAAGTTGAAACTGTATAAATAATATAGATTCATAAATACATATACTCAATTTAATTCGCTTTAGATACACTTTAAATAAACAACATAAACCATTCAATTTAAATATTTGTCGCTGTGAATAATGCGTCAGAATCTGTGATTAGGTTTACATCATCCCATTAAACAATACGCCATTGGCGTGAATACACTCACAACCAACCATTTGCTTATTGCTACAAATTAATACCAAATCACGTAAAGTTATTTTATATATATTTACCGATATTAAGGCCTCCTCACATTCATTTGACAGGCCCAGCACACAACGTAGACAGACAGGAAAGCCATACGTAGAAAACCCTGAAATATACGTAATAAGCCCTTGGGTATTTCGAATAAAATTTGCAAAAATTTCGATTTTTATTTTTATACCCAGTTATAGCTTGTATTCGAAACGCAGAGTTGTTTGTGCTTTTTATTCGGAACACCAATATGTGTTTGGCTTATACCGGTAACAGACTGTATCACTGCTGTTGAAACGTATTATAATTTTATTGCCATTTACTTCACCTCAACAAAACTGTCAGGCAAAACAAAGCTGTCAGAGAAATATGTTACTTTGTTGTTTTAATAGAATCACATATTATCGCCCATTTAGAGCGCTGATTTTATAATACACTTCACATGAGATAATAAGCAAACACATCAAACCATTTATAATAAAGCCAGTGATAAACCTTACCTTTTAAATTGACATTAAAATCCCAATTTCTTTAAATATGAGCAAAAATTGAATCCATGATGTCGGTAAATAACCGCCTTGTGTTCAACCGGACAACGTCGTTATAAAACAGCTGACCTCTGATGAGATCTATCCCGTTATTTATATTTTGTTGCTCAACAGACCTCTACGGCGGTTTGGATTTTTGTGAAAAACATCTTTTTCGCAGACCCACTGGGATTCCGCGGAAAATGGTACTTATAAAACATATATAAATATATATATATAACACAAAAATTTAAGGTGTGGATTTTTTACTTATATATATTTAGCAAGACTGGAAATATTAACATTTGACTATTTTAAGCAATTTAGATATGTAATTTTTTAAAATCTTGTTTTTACCGGCATCAGAAATAAAAACAACATTCATTATTGGATAAAGCAAGCAAGTAATGCAGCTTTGGATTGCAGAGCTTATTTTTGTGACCACTTTACGGTGTGACCAAAATGGGACCTTTTTGGACTCGTCGAATATCCATATATGGTCTCAATTATGTCGCGACCAAAGTGGGACCTTTTTGGGATTTTCTAAATGTCTATATTTGGTCTGAATCACGTCGTGACCATATTGGGACCTTTTTCAGACCATATTTTACGTCTTTTGCCTGCTGGGCAGGCTCATAACAACAATAAAAAAAATAAACATGTGCGCGTGCTTTCGTCTCAAGAAAAAAAGCCCAAAGAATTTCTACTAAATTGACTTTATACATGTCATACGTGAGTGAGTGATCCAAGAGTTGAAATATTGACCTAGATGCAACAATGATACCTATGATTGAAACTATGTAGGAATCGATTCTAGAGCACATGTAGGACGCCTATACAACATCACTTTGCGAATGTTTATACGTCTGTAGAACTTGCTTTGACTTCAACTTGCAACCTTTTCGAAAAGTTGGATAGAAGCTGGATTGATTGGCATCCATCCAATGTTGATGTGAAGTCTATCTAACGCTTCATGCAACGCTACGGTGCCTGCTGGGTTACAAGCCGTATATTAGCAATGTATATAACTTTTTATAAGGCTTTAGTAAAACCTAAACTTAAGGGTTAAGTTATTTTAAGCATAAATCTTGTCACTTTAGAACCAGTTTTCAGTATCATGACATTAATTTACCAGCAGGAAGACGGAACAATAATTAAAAACAAATACATACAATTGCTGAGATTTTCTTAAATATTAATATTCGTTGGAAATACAACGCGAATTGAATGTTGACGGAATTAACCAAGAATGTATGTGATATTTGATTCTTTGTCATATATTATACAAAATTCTTTAGGATCTGGCTATTTATACGGACGCAACTAAATCGACAAAGTTGTTATTCAAGACAGTTTGGTGTTACATTCGGGGACACATCATGCACCCAGCAACAACAAATAATATAAATTTGTGAAGAAAAATATGGACGTGGTAAGTTATTATCGGAAGCTCCACTGGCTTCAGAGTGTTTTCATTCATTCTATTTAGCTGTTTTCTATTTTCATCACATCCTGTTAATATTTCTATGACAAGTTTAGTATGTCTTGCTTGTGTTTCGTGAAAATTAATAGTGACCAGCATAGTTCATAAATTAAAGTTGCTTCTAACAGATACCTGGCATTTATATTTAGATTGTGTTATTGAGGAGTAGTAAATTAAGATGCGTTGAAATATCTGCTAAATTTCTGGTGATTTTTTCTTTTGTTTTGCGTTTTATTAATTTTAAAAACATTTCTGAGGTTTGCAAGCAACCATACCTCAATTTAAGTAACTCACGGCTAATTATACTGATTTTGGGACCGAGGAGCACCGAAATTTAAATCTAGGAGCGCAAAACCATTATATTGAAAGCTTAGAAATATAGAAATGTGCTGAAAGCAATATCACTGTGTCGAGCGCATGACCAAATATTCGAAAATACAAAATTAAAAAAAATTTCACTGAAATTAACTTATTCAAATTTCAAGACTTTATGGGGTGAGACACTTGAAAATTGATCTCCCAAGTAAAAAATAGCCTCCCCAACCACAAAAATGTAATAGCCTCCTCCCCCACAAAAATAATAGCCTCCCCCATATACCCACATATCTGAGTGGATCATACATGCACAAAATAATAGCATTCCCTCATATTCACACACCCGAGTGAATCATACATACACAAAATAATAGCAGTCCCTCATATATGTTACAGCGAATCTGTAAAACCAGCGAATCTATAGATTCGCTGAAAATTTCAGCGAATCTGTAGATTCGCTGCCTCACTTAGCGAATCTGTAGATTCGCTGAAAATTTTCAGCGAATCTACAGATTCGCTGGTTTTTCACCTTTAAAATTATACAGATTCGCTGAAATTGCCTGACCAGTCATCTTTACCGACAGAATTTCTTGTGTTGGGTGATATTTGAAATTTAATTGCTTTTATGTGACTTCTTTACTCAAGAGGTGTTTTACACACCTTTTTCTTGTTTTTTTTTTTTTGGAGGGGGGGGGGGGTGTGATATATTGCAATCAGAACATTTAAAATTAGACATATTTTTATTTAACTAGCTTTAAAATGTAAAATGGATTGTTGAAATGCGAATTTCTAGTCTCAAATTAAAAACAATATTGGAAAGCGTTCGAAAATATTTGCTATCAATATTCACAAAGGCTTAAATGAAGTTTCTTTGTGTTATCGTCTTTCATAAAAGTGATCAGAGCAAATCTTAATACTATTGTTTCTAAATAAATTGCAATCATTACTCTTCTTCTGAGTATCATTCAAATTACTATTAGTCAAATTGCAATTATTTTTCCGTGAGTGCAACACAACAATCTCTTCACCTCCGGGTGATATAAATTGCAATTGAACAAAAGTACACTTATCCAGTCAGTGCAGGGTTTTTCCCAGAGGGGGATTTAGGGGATTTCTCCCCCTCTCTCTCCATTTCAGCCCCATTTTTGGAACACGAGGAGGCTAAAAAATCCCACTGAATTTGAAAGAGCCACTTCTTGTTCTACCGAGGGGGGCGGTTTGCTCGAACAAACGCTCGAAAGGGGAAAACACTGTCAGTGTTAATTTTCGATGCTCCGCATACTCATAGTTTAATTTAAGAGAAACTGAAAGGGCAAGGATTTCAACGAATAGAAACTTTATTCCGGTGTGAAAGCATATAATTGCTGTATTTTCATCGAATGACAAAAAAACCTCAGCTACATGAAATGAGTAAATAGCAATGGAAACAGAGAATGAAGGCCGATTTTAATATATTCCCTTCACAAAAACCAAGAAAAAGGTGTGTAAAATACATCTGGAGTAACGTAATCGCTCAAAAGCAATTAAATTTCAAACATTAGCGAAAACAAGTGATCATGTCGGTAAAGATGACCGATCGGGCAATTTCAGCGAATCTGTATAATTTTTTAGGTGAAAAACCAGCGAATCTGTAGATTCGCTGAAAATTTTCAGCGAATCTACAGATTCGCTAAGTGAGTCAGCGAATCTACAGATTCGCTGAAATTTTCAGCGAATCTATAGATTCGCTGGTTTTACAGATTCGCTGTAACATATATACACACCTGAGTGGATCAAACATACACAAAATTATTGCAGTCTAATGAGGACTGTGCGAGCAGTAACATTTAATGGAAATTTACATACAGGAGGACAGACTGAAAAATGATGACATGTGGTGAGTCATTAATACGAACATCTTATTTTTTTGTGAAATTAGACACATTGTGGGCATCGTGCCTGTCATAAATCGACAAAGTGACGTAATAATGTCGTTGCAGTTGTAAAAGTAGGTCATCAAATACTTCGTTGCGAAAAAGAAGTCTCATGACGTATTTACTCCGAAATTGAAAGTAAAACTGCTTTCGAGATACATAGCTTTGGAAACTTCCTGACGCTTAAGACGGCGGGGAAAGCATCATATATAAAAAGATAAGGTGCACGAAGATCCTATGGGCAATACGTGTGCTGTTTCATTCTGCTAGCTCCAGCCGTTTTGGAAGAGTGGTCTTGAAACAGGCGATAAAAGGCAACAAAAGTAAATAAATGAAAACAGATAATTAAACAAATAAATAAAGAGGATTTCCAACAATTCAATAGATCCTTGGAACTCCGTTTCAAGTGTGAATGCAGATTCGATAAACATTCTGGATTATTTTTTGTTGCTATTTTATGTATTTCTTTTATATTTCCCCTTGATTAGTGTGTTTTCTTCAGCTGCATAGAAGCCATTTTCAAAAAATACAACGTCAAAGAAAAAGTGCTTATGCATTTAAAGTTCTACGGCTTTCCCCACGACCAAACGAGAACAAACTACTCGTATTGGGCTATCTAACAGCAAAATTGAAGCTTGTCAGCCCGTAAAAAGAGACATCGCCTTCTGATATATTTTTCAAAATACTCAGATACATAAAATTGTTTGTCATGTAATATTTTGGATATAAAATACCAGAGAAAGGGATTAGTAACAAAACACAGTACCAGCGGCATAAGATTTGGGGTCCTTTTCCAGTCGGTGGTGCTAATTGCCTTCAAAAAATCGATTGGTGATGAGATGTTTCTAATAAAACAGAGTGAGGACGGGGGTCGGGGATCCGGATGATGATCACTGTCTTATTTTTCATTCTAAAATATTTGCGTGTACGCCGAAGTGTAACGTTATATAGGCAAGAGCCTCGTCGTGTAGGGGAGTACCCATTCCCACTACATCAAAAGCAATCCTATCCGCCAATACAAGTAGGGTTCGAAAACACTGCTGCTTCCTTTTTAAGTACAGGTGTACTTAAGTTCAAGTTTATCTTAGTGTATTTCAGTGCAGGTGTTCTGACGAAGAGTTCCTTAAGAGAGCAACTAAAGTGCATTGATTTGGATATTTGAATTGGCTATAACTTTGTTTATATTGGGTATGGAAACACACTGTTTGAAGCATGTGAAAGTAACTTTGCAGGTACTACCCTGTGTCATTTATTTGTGTGTCTTTACCCACCTTATACTTATTATCTAGCTTGTAACGGAGAGATAGTTATAAACTTGTGGCTCTGTCCGTCTGTCCGTTTGTCCGCTCGACCGTCCGCGGTCTGTCCGTCCGCCCGTCTGTCTGTCCGCACTTTTGTGTTCGAGTGACATCTCTGTTACTATTTGTCGGAAGCAAACAAAATGTTACAGAAAGAAAGTATATATAGAGAAGGCGTGCTGCGGCAGATTATTTTTCGATTCTGTAAAAAATGTTTAAAATTTCGACGATTTTACATTTTTGGACTTCAGTAGTTGTATAATGGGCGTTCTGGATCAATTTCGCGCGTATATAGTGGGCGTTCTGGACCAGTTACCGGGTGGTCCAGAAAGCCCATGGGATTTCTCGACCAGTTACGAGGTGGTCCAGAACGTCCATGGGATTTCTGGACCAGATGGTTATTTACAGAGCATGTTGAACAGACAAACGGGGGAAAAGGTGGAACATTTTTTTAATCTTTGGATAAAATGGCAAATTAAAGGGCAGGTTGAACGGACGGGCAGAAAAATAGAGATAAATATTGGTTTATCTCTCTCCATAAGCACATATCAACACCGTGACAGAAATAGCGTTCATCTCGTAAGCCTCACGGCAAATTTTTATTGTCTATTATCTCTCTCTCTCTCTCTCTCTCTCTCTCTCTCTCTCTCTCTGTCTCTCTCTCTCTCTCTCTCTCTGCCCGCACGCACACACGCACACACCACACCACGACAGAATTAGCGTTCATTTCATAATAGGTGGAGGCCGCCTTAAGAAGGACAGCCAGAAGTCAAGGCTCCTCACTGGTTGCTCCTGCTTATCCGGCTAAAAAAAGGTGACGATGCCCTGCACTTGGCGGGCGCACTCTGACATCTGCAGTGAGTTGAACATGAAGTGATCAGTTGTTGCGTGGCAGGCCTAGCGTCGCAGGGTGTACTCGTGCCTCAGAGCCGCCTGGTATGCGTGGACGACACCACAGTATATGCAGGTCTGGTGGCCGCAGTTTGCCGCTGTTATTTTGCCGCATCCCACCAAGCAGCCACAGCCGAGGCAGATGTTGACGTCATGTCTCAGGAAGTATCCAGCCCAGGTTGGGTATTCCTCTTCCTCCAGTCTGGACGGAAAGACTCGCCTAGCATCGTCATGTGAAAAAATGCTTCTTGGAAACGGCTCTCCTCAATGTTTCGGAGTCTCTTCCAAGTGGTTACCAACTCGCCGAAAAACACTGGTATGCAGATTGCAGCCGCAATCACCGGTTCAGGTAACAACTGCATAGAAAAGCGTCGGTACGGCCAGCCGGTAAGTTGTCGCAACGGAAAATGCACTTCCTGAACTTCTTGAACAGCGAGAGGCAGGTTTAAGGCGAATTTGCACTCCATGACTGAAGAATTATACTGAAGACATTTGTGAAGTGAACACTAATATACCTTGGAAGTAGGCCACCCCCAGGATAGTATGTCGTGTCAGATCCTCCCCCTCCAGGAGATCAAAATTTCACCAATCACTTGTAGGTGGGTTAGGTCAGGTCGACACCCCCCCCCCCCAGGAGAGTATGTCGCCCCCCACCCAGCAGAGCAAAATTTCACCAATTTGGCCATAGTATACATATTATCGGAAAGTATAGTAGGTAGGTTAGGTCAGGTCGACACTCCCCTAGGATAGTATGTTGATTTTGAACCCCCCCCCACTCCCCCAGGAGAGCAAAATTTTACCAAATTGATCATAGTATATATATTATAGGATAGGATTTCGGGTCTAACCCCCTCAGCGCAAAATTTTACCGAATTGATCATAAAATAACGTATAAATAGGGGGTTAAGACCCAGTTATAACATTCCAAATCAACCAGCAAAATTACTTCAACTAACACTACATACACAGTGATGAGGAACGGCCGTCTAGTAACACTAACAACGGATTGTTACAAGTGCTGGGTCTTGTTAGAATATGCAGGGCAGCCTCACAACGGTCCAGTATACCATAACGCACCACGTCTATTCTGCTGTAAGACCTGTGGCGGTCTCCTGTGGTAAAAGTTTGCAGCGACGTTGCCTGGGCCGGAACAGGTGTGCACAGACTGCTGGTGGTGTGACGTGACACTCAAACACATATCGTATTACAACTTCCACCCCTTTAAGTGTGCAAAAAGACCGTTCACCATGCAGCAATTCTACAGATACCAATGCAATTGTGGGAATCCGACATGTTGGTGAAGAGCCAACTTACTAAAACTTTCAGCCCTTCTAAGGGCCATCCTCTGTTATGAAATTACGCTGATTCTATCTATGAATGTCTGTTGTGTGTGTGTGTGTGTGTGTGTGTAAAAGGGCAATGTCTGAGATAACATTTCAGCATTTCAGTTCAAACAATTGATACGACAACAACAACAATGCCAGCTAGTTCTGTCAAGGATATACCAGTCCTCTGCCTTGAATGCAATGTGGAATTTCCATCTTTGGAATTGTTTGAGGCACATACATGTAGTAAAGCTGAGATGAAAACTGCAGTGAAACGTGCTCGTAAAGAGCATGAGAAAGGAGCAAATAGACGAAAGATGGAACAAGATAACATTGGGATACAAAGGCCAGTCCTCTTGCTTGAATGCAGTGTGGAATTTCTATCTCTGGATGCGTTTGAGGCACATGCATGAATACCAAATATGTCTCATGAAGAACATGTTTCAAAGAAACAAAAGAAGGGACAAGTAGGGAGAGGTAGAAGGGTTAGCCTTGATGAAAACGCTCAGGAAAAACGGTTTGAGTCCGAGGATGGAACGGATTTACTGCTTGAAATGCGACAGAAAGAGAACTCTATTAAGACACATTTGTTGGAGATTTTAAACCATGGAATGAAATGGTACATTGTGGTGCATGCTCGCTTCAAGAAATGGACAGCGAATGCAGAAGGTGTTATGATAGAACAAGTGGATAACGCATTTATCAGCAGTCCAACATATACGGCATACAATCCAGCAGATATTAAAAAGGACTTGCAAGAAGCCTATAAAGAATTGTTTACTTAGTTTGACGAACATGAACAACAAGGCTGTGGCTGGCTGTTGGATAATATATTATGCATTGAAGTACATACAGCTACGTTAGTGTCTCTGGAAGCAAGCAGTTTTATCTCACTACCGAAGAAAGTGCAGCACACGAAGGCTGTGTTAAACATTAGGAAAGAAAACAATAAGTGTTTTTATGGCCTGTATTGGCTCATCTTCACCCTCATAAGAATAACTCAACTCGCGTGAATCAATACAAACCATTTGAGAACGAATTAAAGACAGAGAGAATGACATTTTAAACGACTATTACCTGCATTCAAAGTTTGAAAAGGAGAATGATATGTCCATCAAAGTGTTTGGATATGAACAAGATGTGGTTGTTCCGATACAACTCAGTCGAAACACTAGTGTGGGAGAAATCAACTTACCTCTGATTAGCAATGATAAGAAAGGGCATTACTGTTTGATCAAGAATTTCAGCAGACTTATGTCTTATCGATCAAAGCATCATGGAGCAGCTTTTTATTGTTTCAACTGTCTTCTTGGGTTTGAGCAACAAGATGTTTTAGATAAGTATCGCGAAGTATGTGGTAAGCATGGAGCACAACGTTTATCATTCCCCAAGGAACCTTTCATCAAGTTCAAGAATGTAGCCAAACAACAGCGGGCTCCTTTTGTGATTTATGCTGACTTTGAATGTTTAACGCAAAAAGATGAAGAAGCAGACAAGAATGCAACTTACAATTTTGACTTATAAAGGATCAACAGAGGATAAAGATTCTTTTATCATTCCTGTGTTTTTCCACAATTTGCGAGGTTATGACAGTCATCTAATCATAAAAGAAATTGGGAAATTTAAAAATGAAACGATTGCGGTCGTTTCCAACACCATTGAGAAATATGTTGCATTCACCATGAGCAATCTGAAATTTTCATGAGTACCTCTCTACAGTATCCAGTATCCAGCCTTGCGGCAGAAGGGAAAGATAACTTCTGCAACATGACTTCTCACATTCGCGGTAGCAACCAGTAAGATTTGCTGTAGGGGAGTGTACCCCTACGATTACGTGGAACAACCATCAAAGTTTGCTGAAATGCAGCTACCATTAAAGGATAAGTTTTACAGTCAGCTCAGCGAAGATGAAATTAGCGATGAGGATTATGCTCATGCGCAGAAGGTGTGGGATACACTCAATTGTATCACATTCGTGAATACAACGACCTATGCCTGAAATCGGATGTGTTACTGCTGGCTGACGTATTTGAAAATTTTCGTCAGGCATGTCTCAACACGTACAAATTGGATCCTGCTCATTATTATATAGCACCAGGACTGTCGTGGGATGCTATGTTAAAAGCGACGAAGGTGAAGTTAGAATTAATCACTGACACTGACATGTACCAAATGGTTGAGCAAGGCATACGTGGAGGAATATCTGTGTATGCGAAAGCAAATAGCCCCTACGTAGCAGATTACAATTCTAAGATACCAAACAACTACCTGATGTACTTCGACGCAAACAACTTGTATTCCTGGACCATGTCGCAAAGCATACCACAAAGAGGATTTATATGGGTGAGTGAGCCAGAATCCTTCAACTTCATGGATGTGGCTGAAGATGACGATATTGGATTCATTTTGGAAATCGACTTAGAATACCCACATTCAATCCATGATCATCATCACTAGCCAGTGGCTCCAGAACGGAAAAGTGTTAAAGTTGGATAATTGTCTGAGTACAGTCAGAAGCTACGGAAAGATCTGAATATGAAAGACAAACCTGGCGAAAAGCTCATTTCTATCTTATGTGACAAGAAGAAATATGTGCTTCATTATAGGAATTAGCAGCAATACGTCTTACTGTGGTTGAATGTCACTACGGTTTACCGTGCCATCATGTTTGAACAGAGTAAATGGTTGGAGAAATATATTACCTTGAACACGGAAAAGAGAAAATTGGCTAAGAACCCATTCGAGAAGGACTGCTTCTAACTCATGAACAACTCTGTGTTTGGCAAAACCATTGAAAAGTTGAGAAAGCGAATCAATGTTGAACTTGTTCACAAGGAAAAGCGGTTCAAGAAACTTGGCCAAACATTCTTTCCACAAATTCAAATTTTTTAGCGAAAACTTGACCGCTGTACATTTACGCAAAGTGGATTTGCTTCTGGATAAACCCATTCAAGTTGGCTTCACCATTCTCGACCTCAGCAAAGTGCGTATGTTTCACTTTCATTACAATTACATCATATTCAAGCATCCCAATGCCAAGTTGTTGTTCAGCGACACCGACAGCCTATGTTATGACATAGAAACGGAATATATATACAGCAAGCTGCTGACCTGTTTGACACAAATGACTATCTGTCAGATCACTTCCTACAACGTGAACAATAAAGTGCTTGGGAAAATAAAGGATGAGACAGCAGGCATCCCCATTGAAGAGTTTGTTGGACTTGGACCGAAAATGTACAGTTTAATATGTGGTGGGAAAGAAAAAACATACAGCCCAAGGCATCACTCGAGCTTGTCAAAGACGTATTAAACATATGCAGTATAGAGACAGTTTGTTCAACCAAACTCAAACGATGGCTACATGACACATTATTTGAAGTCATAGCCACCAGCTTTTCTCGGAGAAGTTGAGGAAAGTAGCCCTCCCCATATGACGACAAGCTATACGTGTTGAATGATGGCTATTTCACCTTGGCACATGGACATTACAAGGCAACATTATAAAAAGGAGGAGGTCCTCCAGCGTACGAGTTATTTGAGGTGTGAACATTGAATTAACATGGATTTTAATCGTAAGAGGTCTACAACTGATATGGATACACTAGCTGATACAGTCAAAGATTCAAAAGTCAAAAATCCTACCACAACCACTACCATCAAGAAATTGAAAATGGAGACGGCACCAACAACCCCACAGTAGTGGGATGGAATGCTTTCTCTAGGAAATGGAAAATATATTAAAATTATGAAACTAAGCAATGAAGGAGGGTTGCGTACCTCAGAGATGAGGGATCTGGAAGAAATCTTCCTACGAAAAAGGGAATTTTGCTAACAACACCTGAATAAAAATGTTAAAGAAGCAGGTGAAAGAAGTGGATTCCAAGATGAGAAGACAGCTCATAGTTGATCTGACTGTTGAACGAGATGGAAGACTTTTTATCAGATTATGAACCCATTACATATGGATCTCATATCTGAGATACTTATGTGATGACATTGTGTTAAGACATTTTGGAAAGTATATCAGTCTATCGCCTGACGAACAATCCGTGTTGAAAGACCATCTAGAGAAGTTAAGGATACCTGGCTTTTTCCTTATACTCTCATAGGATTTAGAAGTGCATGTGACTGAGAACTGTCTAAACGTGTTTGTAAGATTTCGCCAGTATGGCGAGCGTACAGAACGCTACGACTACATCACCCTCAACACAGTGGAATGGTACGCTCTATTACAAGCATTGGATTGGAGAGAACCTGACGCTTGAATTCAAAGTTGAAAGTGCAACTCATGCGGGGTACCAAGTCCATTGAGCTGACACATCCCAAGTGGATTATGCTGATGGACATAGCCATGAATGAACATTGATATGAACTGAAACTGTCTGAACATGAAGATGTTAAAATAATAAAGTTTGGTAATGGATAGTGTTATGCTAGTTTTCATAGCATTTACAAACGTGGATATAATGTCTATGATACATATATTAATTTAGATTGGTATGAATGGCATTCGTTTATTAATGTATTGAATGCATTTGTAAAATAGATTTGCTGAAATGTAAAAAAATTGTGAAATGTAAATAATGTGTAACACAATAAAAAAGAATGTTGTATAAAACTGCCTTGTTTTTATTTACAATATTTCTAATAAATAAAATTGACAATTACCAACAACTTAACTAATACAACTGAACTAATACAACATCAATAAAATGGTTTATAATGTCTATATATAAAATCCTTTACAACAAAATTACCATCACTTCTTCTTAATACATCAATGATTTCAAAAGAACTATGTCCTCGAGCTCTTTGAATTATTTGATACACACAATAAAATCCACCTGTAGATGATATTGATGTTTGTAATGGAACTGAATTATAAATGAATTTAAACTTTAAAAACTTATTCAAACGACTGTCTATAGGTCAAAGTGAATAAGAGTCAAAATATTCTGCAGGGTCTTTGTCAAAATATGCTGCCACCCAATGCTCTCCTGCCTCATCATGATTGTCTGTGTTGTAAAGATGGTAACTGGTCCATGGAAAATAGACCTTGGAAAAAGTCTTTTGTCGCGACATCATGGAACAGTATGGCCTCTATCTTCTTCGTGTTCATGACTGGTAGTCGAATTGAATGCTACTATTTGCACTTATTTCAATGATGTTATCAAATTCAGCATAGACTATAACATTGATTGTATTTTGTAAGGCACCGACAAAATTCATTTCTAGCCGCAAATTCCCATGTTTGATAATTGCATAATGATCATCACCATCATAATCAGGTATTAAGTCGAAAGAAAATAAAGCATAACTTCTAGGCCAATCTTCCCGTTTTATGATTTAACTTTTCTCACCAATCAATCTATCAAAAGATTTGCAAAGAGTTTCAAAAGCGTCAAGATATTGATCTCGATTTAACTTTTCTCACCAATCAATCTATCAAAAGATTTGCAAAGAGTTTCAAAAGCGTCAAGATATTGACCTCGATTTATGTTAAGTTTGAGAAGTTTGGACAGGACTGGTTCACCATCATTGTAAAGTTTCATGTAGTCAAGATCAAAATGTTCAAAATTGCATGGATTTCTCAATACTGTTCCAGCAAAGGATTCATTATGAACCATTCCAATGACAATATTATTTGGTAATTGGCCTAAAATGATGTTATCTTTCACAAAGGATCAAATCCTGCTGGAATGGGTAAAATTTTACATTCTTTTTTGGTACAAGAAACTTAGCAGGACTTTTCATCAATGCATCTGTATGTCCTAACTGAATACCTTGACTAACCCTCACTTTGCGAATGGTTAAAAACGCATCTTTCATTTCTATTTTAAAACCATTATTTGCAGCCATTAATACATATTCATCTTTTTGTATATGTAAACGCAGTATCATACTGATGCCACTGGGAAGATAACGATCCCTCTCAAACAACTCTACCCTTAAACCACCTGAAAGCATAAACTCATGGCTTAAACGTGTATAGAAATAATAATTATGTAAACCATTATTTCTTTGTAGAGGCAGATCACCACCCTCAACATTTACATGAAAATCTGATACATACTGTTCGTCATTAGCTCTTTTCAGCTCATAAACATTCATTGATCCAGCAGTATCTTTATAGATGAGACGCATAGAGCGCTCAGAATTGAGACTTTCTTCCGAATCATGAATGAGGTGGGATATAATGCTGGTATAACCATGGCTATTGTTACTATGTGATTCCAAACGATCATTCAGAAATAATTCAATATTGGACCATAACCCATTAAACAAATCATTGATACATGATACGTTATCATCAGCACCACACGGTGTTCCATCACTCTTTAGAATGCTGCATACAATATGAAGTCTACTGTTCTTTAAATCTAGATATTCTTCTGTACTTGCAGCAATGTAAAATTCTATTGGAGTATCCTCTTTAGTGGTAGTCAGTGGTTAATCGTGTACATAAATAGTTGAAAAACGAGTGTACGAAAACAGGAAGTAACGATCATTAACCTTCCGGTATGAATGGCTCAGTTGGTAGAGCAGAGGATCCGTAAGCGGAAGCATGATCTGAAGGTCGGTGGATGGAACCCACCCTCGGGCATCACTTTCATATCATATAATGGGGACCCACCCCGGACCCCCCGGGACCTCCCCCCTGGGAAATTCCACCATCTGTCTATCATACCATGGGCCCCTCACCCCTAACACATACTATGTACCGACCTCCCGCGGGACCCCCCTTGTGGGAAATTCCACCATCTGTCTATCATACCATGGGGAACCCCCGGGTCCTCCATGTTGGGACCCTCCCTAGGATGTGATTCAGCGCTCCTATAAGAGCACATTGTGTGTGCACATGTGTTTCATTCATGCTCTGGCTGCCGTTGGATACACATGGAAAACAAGTGAAAAACAGTTGCTCTTACCTGTTGTACTATTGTGCTGTTGAAGAACAAGTGAAGGATTGACCGGAATACACATAGGAGACAAAGTGAAACATTAGTTATTCTTTAAAAATGAAGTGACAGATTGGAGTCATGGAGACGAATTGGACAAAGAGTCGTGGTAAGTGACTTTTTTGTTACACTGTGTAACATTATGTAACACTATGTAACATTATGTGAGATGTAACATTATGTAACTATAACATTTTTTTTGTTACATCATGTAACACTATGTAACATCATATAACTCTATGTAACATAATGTAACACTATGTTACATAATGTAACTCTATGTAACATAATGTAATACTATGTAACATAATGTAACACTAGGTAACATTATGTGACATCATGTGACTATGTAACATCATATGGCTATATGACTGTAAGGAGTATGTAATTGCTATGTGAACATAATTAGTCTAACGTATGTATGTCATCATCAGATTGTTCAACAGACAAGCCGTAATAGCTCACTTGGTAGAAGAGACGACTCGTAACCTGAAAGTTGTGGGATCGATCCAATATCGGGAAAAACTTTTTTTTTGTTTTTTTTTGTTCACTTTTGTGACTCTGTGACATTATATGACATCATGTGACTGTGACATTATGTGACTCTATGTGACTCTGTGACTTTTTTTGACATAATATCCATATTGCTATGTCTATTTTCACTGATAATATTTAATTGGTCATATTTCAATGGATCCATTACAATAAACACACACACACACACACACGCAGAGCATAGGAATAAATACATGAAAGGTCTCAGAGTGTGGAGGAAACCAATCGATAAATTTCAGATTGCACTCGTTCAGAGTGTGGGGGGAAACCGATCGATAAATTTCAGAGTGCACTCGTTCAGAGGTACAATTGCAAGTTGTGTGAACCTGACAACTTCTGCAACAAGTGCGGCTCACTAACAGTATCTGCCGAGTAAGACTGCAAATCATTTGCTTGCCAGCCGCCAAAGTGTGCGGACGTGTCATATGGATATGTGAAACAAAGATGGATGTAGAAACGTTTTTCAAGGAGACGTATGTGGACTACATGATAAGTAAATTGGCGAGTCTTGGGTATATTCAACAACAACTGGAACACTTTGACATCTAATGGGAACTTGCTCATTCCACGCTGAACGTACCAAACTTACGCAATGATTTCATCAAAGAGTGTGTGCTTTCAAACATTGACGGAGCTGAGTTTGATGCGGAAGCAGCATATCACTTTGCTCGATTTGATCCAAGACTGTTTGATGAAGTGAGAGGGTGGTTAATCTACATTGCAGTATAATGGCAGACATTACATTGAGACAATATATTGTGCAAAAAAAAATCCCAAGTTTCACCCCTGTACAACCACAGAGCTCTTGGCTCCCTCCCTAATAAGTATGCTCCTGCAGATATTCGTAAAGACAACGAATCGAAAGTGTGGAAGTATATGTATGGCGACAAATTGAAATTGAAACCAAAGAAGAAAAAACCCTACAAATTTAAAATTGGTGATTAGTTTCGCATTTCCCACATTAAATATGTATTTCAACGGGATTATCATATAAAATGGACGCAAGAAGTCTTCATTATCACACATCGTTGTAAGAAGCAAGGAATACACTTGTATCGTGCGAAAGACGCTTTAGACGAGGAAATTGATGGACATTTCTATAAAGAAGAACTGCAGAAAGTAACAAAAGATATTGAATCTGTCTACAGAATTGAAAAGGTTTTGAACACACGAAAAAGACGAGGTGTTAAAGAATTATTTGTGAAGTGGTTAGGTTGGCCAAAGAAGTTTAACAATTGGGTGAAAGAAACTGATATTCGAAAATGAAGCATCATTTCACATGTTTGGTCTCTGGACCTACAGGCAGTGGTAGAACTTCTCTAGTTAGGGAAAATTCTAGAACAAAAGTTAATTAAACCCTCTCCAAAAAGCATTTTATGGCTCTATGCAGCGGATCAGCTTTTATACAAGGGAGTGAAGGGTGTGGAATTTTATCAAGGCATTCCAGATGACATTGAAGAGCGTTTTAATCCGAAAAAGCCAAACTTACTCATCATTGATGACTTAATGACCAAATGTCGTAGTGATGAGCGAATGACACGTCTCTTTAGTGTTGGCAGCAGTCATCAAAATCTAAGCATTATTTTTATTGTGCATAATTTATTCCATCATAGTAGAGAAATGCGAAATATTAGTTTGAATACACATTACATCATTCTGTTTAAAAATCCTACAGACAGTCAACAAATAAGTACATTAGCGCGACAAATGTATCCTGGAAAATCTCAATTTCTCATAGAAGCCTATCAAGATGCTACCAGCAAACCTCATGGCTATTTATTCATTGGTTTGAAGCCGAAGACGAATGATCAACTACGTATTCGTACAGGCATTTTACCAAAAGATGCACATTACGTATATGTTGATAAAGTAGCGTAAAAACAAGAACCAAGTCACTTGACCATTCGCAGCCAAGATGTCTAAACCTATTCAAGCGAATCAACCTTTTCTTCACTTGCTCGTACGTAGCGGGCCTAAACGACGTAAATCCTTGTTACAACAAGCTACTAAGGAGGAATTAACTAGCTTGTTTGAAATTTGTTTGAATATATTGCGAGGACATTTACCCTTAAGCTCAAAAAGCTATAAGGAATTCAAGCGTGAACGTCATACCCTACGCACACTGGCAGATAAGAAGATATCACCAAATGGTCAATCAGGAATTGGTTAATCAGAAATTAGGATTTATTGGAGCTATTGCTAAATTTGCATTACCCTTGTTAGCTCAGTTGCTGTTTAAATGAAACTTACTATGAAAATGGTCCTTATTCCTGAATATGAATATAAAATGTTGTTAGAAAAGAAGGGAATAGATGGTGAAATCAAAACGAAAGTGAATAAATTTTTACGTGGGAAGCGAACCCGTGAAAAGGCAATAGAAATGTCTCAAGTTCTTTGCCGTCATTTACGAACAACTCAGTCACAACAACAAAAGTCTGTTACATCATCAAAGCAGAAAAATCAGAAAAGTCCCAACAGTTTCTAAACCATTTTCAACCTAATTATCATATAAAACTAACACAACATCTGGCAGAACTTAAGAAATATGGTACGAGATGGACAGATAAAAATGAACTTGTTTTAAAAACGGCTACTGTCATTACGAATTCCAACATTATTGATCTGTTGAAAGAAGCATTGGTTTCTACAGGAAGAAAAGAACGACGCGAACCACCACATGGTTGGAAGCAGTTTATTGAGGAAATTGTAGACGCTAATATTCAAAAAAACTGTTTTTGGCAAAAAGACAACTCGTGCAGATATTACAAAAGAGATACAACAACGTCAACAAAGGTTGTTTCCAGAAGGATGGGAAACGTTTTAACAGGAATTAAAGAGTTATGGTGTTGTTGTTGTAAAGAAAATAGAAATAAAAATACTATTCCTGTAAAAATTAGGTGTGTCAGTGCTTGTTGTCAAGGAGAAGTACTAGATACTAATGTAGATCATGTAGATAGCAATTTAGACAACAATTTAGACAGCAATGTAGATGACGAGTGTGAAACATGAAGTAATGTATATACACATCTAGTCTACATCACACAAACTATATAGTCATTATGGAGTCAACAAGTTTTTATATAACTTTACCTAGCAATGCTAGTATGAACTATTATCCTACTAATAAGGCTTCTACTTATTAAATTCGTTTACCTCGTACAGTATATTTCAAAGGAAAATATGAAGTAGCCTTAGCTGAAATTCAATACCCACACACATGGACGACAATGAGGCCAGGAATAGAATATGCTCTTCATTATCGATCATCATTAGAAGTATTTTATGCAGTTTCCATTCCATATGGTTACTACAGATCCATACCTGAAATATGTAGTGCATTAAATGAAAAATTACAAAAATCTATTAATGCAAACCCTATTCAATTAAAGTATGATAAAATTAGTCGAAAAGTTTATCTTATTTTTAAGAGATGATTATGATATTGTCTTTTCTACTGGATTAGCTGAGATTTTAGAATTTAAACCAGATAAATGGTATAAAGAATCCGGTCCTGCTGAACATCAATCCGATGTGAAACATGGATTTTATACACTTTATGTGTACTGCAGTATTTAGGAGCCACAAGTAGTTGGAGATTATTGTGTTCCTTTACTACGTTCTGTTCTCATTAAAGGGGATGATGGTGATATTGCTATGAAGACTTATGAAGAACCTCATTACATCACTGTAAACACATCTAAATTTGACACAATAGAAATGAATATTAAGGATGACACAGGTCATAATGTTTCATTTCAAACTAGGAAAGTGATATGTAAACTTCATTTTCGACCAAAAGCATTATGAAAGCATATACACGCGATCCGTCTACATATCACAACCATTTTCTTCGTCAAGTGGGCGGGGAATTACTAGGATTTAAAGGAGCGCGAATACAATATGGAGATGGTATTGGTTCAATATTGGGATCATTGGCTCGCAAAGCTATTCCACTGCTTAAAGCACGGGCTAAAATCGTTGCATCACATCTTAAAAAGACTGCAAAAGATGTCGCGAAAGATGTTACAGTCCGAGTAGCACAACGTGTGTTTGGTGATGGATTAGGAGGACAAAAGAGAGCACAACCAGCAAAACCTGTCAGAAGGCGAAAGGCAGCTAAACGGATAACATCAACAAAATATAAGAAAGATATTTTTTAATCATGTCTTTAATTCATAATAATTCTTGTGAATGTAGTGTTCTCCATTAGAATGGTTTCGCATACCACCAACGCAAACTGCTGTAGAAAAAAGTTATGGTGTTGACTATCAGCCACTAACTACCATTAGAGAGAGCGCTCAATTAGAATTCTACATTCCTGCGAGTACAGAAGAATATCTAGATTTAAAGAATAGTAAACTTCATATTGTATGCGCTGTTGTAAAGGCTGATGTTACACCATGTGATGTAGATGATAATGTATCATGCATTAATGATTTGTTTAATGGGTTATAGTCCAATATTGAATTATTTCTAAATGATCGTTTGGTATCACATAGCAACAATACCCATGGATATACCAGCATCATATCTCATCTCATTCATGACTCGGAAGAAAGTCTCCATTCCGAGCGCTCTATGCGTCTCATCTATAAAGATACTGCTCGGTCAATGAATAGTCATGAGGTGAAAAGAGCTAATCATGAAAGATATGTATCAGGTATCAGGAAATAATGGTTTACATAATCGTTATTTGTATACACGTCTAAGCCGTGAGTTGGCACTTACAGGTGGTTTAAGGGTAGATTTGTTTGAGCAAGATCGCTATCTTCCCATTGGTATTAGTATGAAAGTACGTTTACATAGACAAAAAGATGAATATGTATTAATGGCTGCAAACAATGGTTTTAAAGTAGAAGTGAGAGATGCGTTTTTAACCATTCGCAAGGTGAGGGTTAGTCCAGGTATTCAGTTAGGACATGCAGATGCATTGATGAAAACTCCTGCTAAGTTAATTATTACTAGAAAAGAGTGTAAAATTCCAGCTATTCCAGCTGGATTTCAATCTTTTGTGAAAGATAACATCTTTTTAGGTCAATTACCAAAACGAATTGTTATTGGACTGGTTAATAATGAAGCCTTTGCTGGAACAGTATTAAGAAATCCATACAATTTTGATCATTTTCTCCTTAACTTTATGCAACTTTACACGCATGCTGAACCAGTCCTATCCAAACCTCTCAAGCTTGATATAAATCGAGGCAAATATCTTGATGCTTTTGAAACTCTTTGCAAATCTTTTGATAGATTGAATTGTGAGAAAAGTTCCATTATAAAACGAGACGATTGGCCTAGAGGTTATGCTTTATTTTCTTTTGACTAAACACCTGATTATGATGGTGATGATCATTATGCCCTTATCAAACATGGAAATTTGCGACTAGAAATGTATTTTGCTGGTGCCTTGCAAAATACAGTCAACGTTATAGTGTATGCTGAATTTGATAATATCATTGAAATAAGTGCAAATGGTAGCATTCAATTCGACTACCAGTCAGGAACACGAAGCAGATAGAAGCCATCCTATCCTACGATGCCGCGACAAAAGACTTGTTTCAAGGCGTGTTTTCCATGGACCAGTTACCATCTTTACAACGCGGTGCCTATGTCATCAACACAGACGATCATGATGAGCCAGGAGAGCATTGGGTGGCAGTATATTATGACGAAGACCCTGTGGAATATTTTGACTCTTATGGACTTTTGCCTATAGACAGTCGTTTGAATAAGTTTTTAAAGTTTAATTTCATTTATAATTCAGTTCCATTACAAACACCAATATCATCTACATGTGGATTGTATTGTGTGCATTATATAATTCAAAGAGCTCGAGGACATAGACCTTTTGAAATAATTGATGTATTAAGAAGAAGTGATGATGATTGTGTTGTAAAGGATTTTGTATATAGACATTATAAACCATTATTTTATTGATGTTGTATTAGTTAAGTTGTATTAGTTAAGTAGTTTGTAATCGTTAATTGTATTATGGATATTGTAAATAAACGAGACAGTTTTATACAACATTCTTTGTTTATTGTGTTATACATTATTTACATTTTAACAATTATTTTACATTAAACTTTTATTTCACAAATACATTCAATACATCAATAAACACATGCCATTCATACCACTCTAAATTAATATATATATCATAGACATTACACCCACGTTTGTAATGAAAACTAGTATAACACTGTCCATTACCAAACTTTATTATTTTAACATCTTCATGCTCAGACAGTTTCAGTTCATATCCATGATCATTCATGTCAATGTCCATCGCCATAACATACATAGGATGTGTCAGCTCAATGGACTCGCATGAGTTGCACTCCTTCCTCTTTGAATTCAAGCGCCAGGTTCTTTCCAATCCAATGCTTGTAGCAGAGCATACCATTCCACTGTGTTGAGGGTGATGTAGTCGTAGCGTTCTGTAAGCTCGTCATATTGGCGAAATTGTACAAACACGTTAAGGCAGTTCTCAGTCACACGCACTTCTAATTCATTTGAGACTGCCAGGAGAAAGCCGGGTATCCTCAACTTCTCTAGATGGTCTTTCAACACAGATTGTTCGTCAGGTGATAGAAAGATATACTTTCCAAAATTTTTTAGCACAATGTCATCACATAGGTTTTGCATATATGAGAATCCATGTGTAATGGGTTCATAATCCAACAAAAAGTCTTCCATCTCGTTCAACAGTCAGATCAACCATGGCCTGTCTCCTTGTCTGCAAAGACGTTTTTATGCTCGCAAGATGGTGAAGAGTGGATGTTGTATAGCTTCTAGTAATCGTAAGACTGCGCGCCAATTCTTCATATCAAAGTGAATCATATCTGCATATGAATTATCTGGCACAACTCCATGATAATGTTCTGGAAAATCCTGTAAAAGATTTCTCCAGAATCTAACACGTATGTCAGAATCATGTTCAATCACAAACACTTCAACTTTATTTTCAAGTCTGCGTTTAAACCCAGGTTTCAGCGGTATGTTTTTAAAGTCTTTCCACAATTCAGGTTTAAACCGATAATCAGAACTTATCCGAGAACCTATTATCACTTCATTCCTCTCATTTACAGTAAGGTAAGCACCACCGTTAAACATGAGTGCATTCATGATGAGAATACCTTGTTATGAGCCGACTTCTTGGCTTCGAAGCCTTTTATCCACTTCTTGCACTTGCTTCTTCAACATTTTTCATTTAGGTGTTGTCAGCAAAATACCCTTTTTCGTAGGACGGTTTCTTCCAGTCCCCTTATCTCTCAGGTACTTGCAAATGTTTACCACTCCTTCATTGCTTTGTTTCATAATCTTGATATACTTTCCATTTCCTAGAGAAAGCATTCCATCCCACGACTGTGGTGTTGGCACCGTCTCCACTTTCAATTTCTTGATGGTAGTGGTAGGATTTTTAACCTTTAAGTCTTTAACTGTATCTGCGAGAGTATCCATATCAGTTGTAGATCTCTTACGACTTTCACGTTCCATGTTAACGCTTCAATGTTCTCACCTCTAATAACTCTTACGTTGGAGGACCTCCCCTCTTTTATACCACAGCCTTGTAATGTCCATGCGCTAAGGTGGAATAGCCATCATTCAGCACATATGGCTTGTCCTCATATGGGGAGAGGGCTGCTTTCCTCATCTTCTCCGAGAACAGCTGGTGACTATGACTTCGAATAATGTGTCCTGTAGCCATCGTCTGAGTTTGGTTGAACAAACTGTCTCTATACTGCACATGTTTAATGCGTCTTTGACAAGCTCGAGTGATGCCTTTAGCTGTATTTTTTTCTTTCCCACCGCACAATAAACTGTATATTTTCGATCTGAGTCCAACAAACTCTTCCATGGGGACGCCTGCTGTCTCATCCTTTATTTTCCCAGGCATTTTTTTGTAGGAAATGATCTGGCGGGTAGTCACTTGTGTCGAACAGGTCAGCATCTTGCTGCATATCCTTGTAGATATCTTCCATTTCTATGTCGTAACACAGACTGTTGGTGTCGCTGAACAACAACTTGGCATTGGGATACTTGACCATAATGTAGTTGTAATGAAAGTTTAACATAAGCACTTTGCTGAGGTCGAGAATGGTGAAGCTAACTTGAATGGGTTTATCCAGAAGCAAATTCACTTTGCGCAAATATACAGTGGTCAAATCTTCGTTGAAAACTTTGAATTTGTGGAAAGAGGGTTTGGCCACAAGTTTCTTGAACCGCTTTTCCTTGTGAAAAAGTTCAACATCGATTCGCTTTCTCACATTGTCCATGGTTTTGCCAAACACCGAGTTGTTCATCAGTTTAACGAAGTCTTTCTCAAACGGGTTCTTGGCCAATTTTCTCTTTTCTGTGTTCAAGGTAATGTATTTTGCCAGCCATTTGCTCTGTTCAAACATGATTGCGCGATGTACTTTGGTGACTTCAACTTCCCAGTGAGACGTACTGTTGTAAATTCCTGTAATGAAGTACATATTTCTTCTTGTCAGAAAAGTTAGGAATAAGCTTTTCATTGGAATTGTCTTTCATGTTCAGATCTTTTCGCAGCTTCTGACTGTACCCTGACAATTCTCCAACTTTGACACATTTCCGTTCTGGAGCCACTGGGTAGTGATTATGATGATCATGGATTAAATTATGGTATTCTAAATCCACTTCCAAAATGAATCCAATGTCGTCATCTTCAGTTACATCCATGAAGTCGATGGATTCTGGCTCGCTCACCCACATAAATCCTCTCTGTGGCATGCTTTGTGACATGGCCCAGCCATACAAGTTGTTTGCGTCGAGGTACATCAGGTAGTTGTTTGGTATCTCAGAATTGTAATCTGCTACGTAGGGATTATTCGCTTTCGCATACTTGTGCGTGATTACAGATATTCCTCCACGTATGCCTTGCTCAACCATTTGGTACATGTCAATGTCATTGAACAATTCCAACTTCACCTTTGTCGCTTTTAACATTGCATCCCACGACAGTCTTGGTGCTGTATAGTAGTGAGCAGGATCCAATTCATACGTGTTGAGGCATACTTGACGAAAATTTTCAAACACGTCAGCTAGCAGTAGCACATCTGATTTCAGGTACAGGTCGTGGTATTCACCGAATGTGGTACAGCTGAATGTATTCCACACCTTCTGCGCATGCGCATAATCCTCATCGCTAATGTCCTCTTCGCTAAGCTGACTATAAAACTTGTCCTTTGATGGTAGCTGTGTTTCAATAAACTTGGATGGCTCGTCCACGTAATCGTAGGGGTACACTCACTTTCTCAGCAACAAATCTTGTTGGTCACTATCGTGAATGTGAGTGGTCATGTTGTAGAAGTTATCTTTCCCTTCTGCCGCCAGGCTGAATACCAACTTCTGTAGAGAGGTACTCATGAACGAAAAGCTGTCTGTAAATTTCAGATTGCTCATGGTGAATGCAATTTATTTCTTAATGGTGTTGGGAATGACTGTAATTGTTTCATCTTTGAATTTCCCAATTTCCTCCATGATCAAATGACTGTCACAGCCTCGTAAATTGTGGAAAAACACTTGATCTTCTTGCTTATCCTTTCTAAGTCGGAATTTTAAGTTGCATTCATTGTGCGCAGCTCCGCGATATTTGCCATTGATGTGGTCATGATCTCTCACACGATCTGCTCCTAGAGGCTCATGACAAATGTAGCAATTGACAGCGTTCTTGAAATTCTCTTTGTCTTCGCGAGTCATCACCATTTTCTTTGGTCGCTCTAAACCACGCACAATACGGTTCATTCACCATATGGTCTAAAAAGACCTTTACGGCATTGTTTCCTAGATACACGACTGGTGCACGTGTGTTGTACTGACTCAAAACTACATAGGCAAAGTTGTTTGGACGATGATGTTGATACTTGTCTCCTTCTTCATGCTTTTGCGTGAAACATTCAAAGTCTGCATATATCACAAACGGTGCTCGCTGTTGTTTGGCTACATTCTTAAACTTGATGAAGGGTTCCTTGGGGAATGATAGACGTTGCGCGCCATGCTTGCCACAAACTTCACAATGCTCATCTAAAAGCTTTTGTTGCATAAACCCGTGAAGACAGTTGAAACAATAAAAAACCTGCACCATTATGTTTTGATCGATAAGACATAAGTCTGCTGAAATTCTTGATGAAGCAGTAATGCCTTTTCTTGTCATTGCTAATCAAAAGCAAATTGATTTCTCTCGCACTGGTGTTTCGACTAAGTTGTATCGGAACAACTACATCATGTTCATATCCAAACACGTTAATGGACACACCGTTCTCCTTTTCAAACTTTGGAATGTCTGTAATCGGTGTTGGAAATGTCATACCTTCCACCTTTAATTCCTTCTCAAATGGCTTGTAATGATTCACGCGATTTGGATTTCTGTCATGAGGGTGAAGGTGAGCCAATACAGACCATAAGAAACACTTGTTGTCATCATTCTGAATGTTTATCAAACCCTCTGTTTTCTTCACTTTCTTCGGTAGTTGAAAAAAAGTACTTGCATCCAGTGGCGCTGACGTAGCTGTACGTACTTCAGTGTACAGTATGTTATCCAATACCCAGCCAGAGCCTTGTCACTCATGTTCGTCAAACTAAGTAAACAATTCTTTATAGGCCTCTGGCAAGTCCTGCTCAATATCTGCTGGGTTGTATGCTGTATATGTTGGACTGCTGATAAGCGCATTATCAACTTGTTCTACCATAACACCTTCAGCATTCGCTGTCAGTTTCTTGAAACGTGCATGCACTACAATGTGCCATTTCATTCCATGGTTTAAGGTCTCCAACAAATGTGCCTTGATACGGTTCTCTTGCTGTCGCATTTCAAGCAGTAAATCCGATCCATCCTCAGACTCAAACCGTTTTTCCTGCGCGTTTTCACTAAGGCTAACCCTTCTACCTCTCCCTACTTGTCCTGTCTTTTGTTTCTTTGAAACATGTTTTACTTGAGGCACATTTTCCATCTCAGCTGGTATGCATGCATGTGCCTCATAAGTATCCAAAGATGGAAATATTTTAATGCATTCACAGCAGAGGAACGGATCAGGTCTGATAATACAATCTTGTACCTTTCGTCTTTCGTCTCTTGGCTTCAATCTTCTCAACAAGCTCTTCATGAGCACGTTTCATCTTAGCTTGTTTGCATGTATGTGCTACGAACAATTCCAGAGATGGAAATGTCACATTACAATCATGACAGAATGATGTGTCTGAATTAGATGCCATTGTTGTTGTCACGTCAATTGCTTAAACTGATATGATGAAATGTAGGTCTCACTCATCCCATTTATACCGCCTAGGCATGTATTGCAGAGACATCTAGCGGACAGCGATGTGTTCTGACGATACCTGAAAGCATTAAGAAAAAAAAGTATAATATGTTTTCATAAAATTAAATTTGGTTGAGAACCACCATTTTCCTACTACTATGACTTTAGAACATTCAAATAAGTAGCATGCTAAAATGTTCAAACGTATTTTATATACCATATGTTGTTAAAAACTAAATTTGTTAAGGTTGATCTAGAACCACCATTTTCGCACTACTATAACTACAATAGCGATCGGTTTCCCCCACGCTCTGAACGAATGCACTCTGAAATTTATCGATCGGTTTCCCCTACACTCTGAACGAGAGCACTCAGAAATTTATCGATGGGTTTCCCCCACACTCTGAGACCTTTCATGTACTTATTCCTATGATGTGTGTGTGTGTGTGTGTGTGTGTGTGTGTGTGTGGTTATTGTAATGGAACCATTGAAATACGACTAATTAAATATTATCAGTGAAAATAGACATAGAAATATGGACATTATGTCGAAAAAATAGTCACAGAGTCACATAAAGTCACATAATGTCATAGTCACATGATGTCACATAATGTCACAGAGTCACAAAAGTGAACAAAACAAAAAACAAAAAAAAGTTTTTCCCGATGTTGGATCGATCAAACAACTTTCAGGTAACGAGCCGTCTCTTCTACCAAGTGAGCTAGTAGGGCTTGTCTGTTGAACGATCTGATAATGACATACATACGTTAGACTAATTATGTTCACATAGCAATTACAAACTCCATACATAGTCATATTGCCATATGTTACATAGTCACATTGTGTCACATGATGTTACATAGTGTTACATTATGTTACATAGTGTTACATTATGTAACATAGTGTTACATTATGTTGCATAGTGTTACATTATATTACATAGTGTTACACTACGTTACATAGTGTTACACAATGTTACATAATGTTCATAGTGTTACATGATGATACATAGTGTTACATGATGTTACCAAAAAATATTAGAGTTACATAATGTTACGTGTTACATAATGTTACATAGTGTTACAAAAAAGTCACTTACCACGACTCTTTGTCCAATTCGTCTCCATGTCTCCAATCTGTCACTTCCTTTTTAAAGAATAACTAATGTTTCACTTTGTCTCCTATGTATATTCCAGTCAATCCTTCACTTGTTCTCCAACAGCACAATAGTACAACAGGTAAGAGCAACTGTTTTTCATTTGTTTTCCATGTGTATCCAGCGGCAGCCAGAGCATGAATGAAACACATGTGCACACACAATGTGCTCTTATAGGAGTGCTGAATCACATCCTAGGGAGGGTTCCCACATGGAGAACCCGGGGGGTCCCCATGGTATGATAGACAGATGGTGGAATTTCCCACGGGGGGGGGTCTCGGTGGGGGGGGGGGGGGGTCGGTACATAGTATGTCCTGGGAAGGGGGTGGATGGGGGGTCCGCATGGTATGATAGACAGATGGTGGAATTTCCCACGGGGGTTGGCCCGGGGGGTGTCCGGGGCTGGGTCCCCATGATATGATATGATATGAAAGTGATGCCCGAGGGTGAGTTCGATCCACCGACCTTCAGGTCATGTTTCCGTTTACGGGTCCTCTGCTCTACCAACTGAGCCATTCAGGCAGGAAGGTTAATGATCTTGAAAATATTCCTCATATACGGTTGGAATCACATCACACATGATTGTAGGGTCATGTGACCAATGATGATTGACAGATCACGTGACTAATGACGTCTTGATGAATGACATGTGACTTAGGGGTATGCCTCCTGGGGGGGGGGGAGGGGAGGGGAGGGGGGAGAAGGGGGGTCTGATGACGTCACTTCCTGTTTTCGTACTCTCGCTTTTCAACTACTTATATTATAACTTTTTTCTTCAGCAGTTTGCGTTGGGGGTATGTGAAACCATTCCAATGGAGGCACATGAATGATTATGAATTAAAGACATCTTCAAAAGATATCTTTCTTATATTTTGTTGATGTTATCCTTCTAACTGCCCTTCGCCTTCAGACACGTTTTGTCGATTGCACTTTCTTTTGTCCTCTTACACATTACTAATCACACGTTGTACTACTCGGCCTGTAACATCTTTCGCGACATCGTTTGCAGCCTTTTTAAGATGTGGTGCAACGATTTTAGCCCCTGCCTTAAGCAGTGGAATAGGTTTGCGGGCCAATGATCCCAGCATTGAACCAATACCATCTCCATATTGTATTCGCGCTCCTTTAAATCCTGGTAATTCAGCACCCACTTGACGAAGAAAATGGTTTTTATATGTAGACGGATCGCGTGTATATGCTTTCATAACGGTTTTTATCGATAATGAAGTTTACAGATCACCTTTCCAGTTTGAAATGAAACATTATGACCTGTGTCATCCTTAATATTCATTTCCATCGTATCAAATTTTGTTTTCACAGGGACGTAATGAGGTTCTTCATAAGTTTTCCAAACAATATCACCACGATCCCCTTTAATGGGAACAGAACGTAGTAAAGGAGCATAATAATCTCCAACTACTTGTGGCTCACAAATACTGCAGTATACATAAAGTGTATAAAATCTATGTTTCACATCTGACTGATGTTCAACAGGAGCAGATTCTTTTTTACCATTTATTTGGTATAAATCCTAAAATCTCAGCTAATCTAGTAGAAAAGACAATATCATAATCATCTCTCAAAATATTATAAACTCTTCGACATACTTAGACTGAATATGGTTTGCATTAATATATTTTTGCAATTCTTTATTTATTGCACTGCATATTTCAGGTATGGATCTGTAGTAACCATATCGAATGGTAACTTGATAAAATGCATTTAATGATGATCGATAATCAAGAGTATAGTCTATTCGTGGTCTCATTATCATCCCTGTGTGCGGGTATTGAATTTCAGCTAAGGCTACTTCATATTTTCTTTCAAATATAGTGTAAGAGGTAAACGAATTTGATAAGTAGAAGCCTTATTAGTAGGATAATAGTTCATACTAGCATTGCTCGGTAAAGTAATGTTAAAACTTGTTGACTCCATGGCGGCTAAATCGTTTATGTGATGTAGATAGGCTAGAATGTATATGCATTACTTCATGTCTGGCGCCCGTTATCCGCACTGTCTACATAATCTACATTGCTGTCTACATCATCTACATTGCTGTCTACTACTTCTCCTTGACAACAAACACTTTTACACCTAATTTTTACAGGAGTACTACTTTTATTTTCATTTTCTTTACAACAACAACAGCAACAACAACACCATAATTCTTCAATCCATGTTAAAAAGTTTCCCATCCTTCTGGAAACAGCCTTTGTTGACGTTGTTTTATCTCGTTTGTAATATCTTCTTTTGAGCAAAACAGTTTTTGGAATATTAGCTTCTACAATTTCCTGAATAAACTGCTTCCATCTATGTAGTGGTTTTCGTCATTCTTTTTTCTTGTAGCAACCAATGCTTCTTTCAACAAATCAGTAATGTTGGAAATCGTGATGATATCACCCCTTTTTAAAACAACTTCATTTTTATCTGTCCATCTCGTACCATGTTTCTTAAGTTCTGCCAGAAGTTATGCTAGTTTTCCATCATAAATAAGTTGAAAATGGTTTAGAAACTGGTTTGACTTTTCTGATCTGTCTGCATTGGATGATGTAACAGACTTTTGTCGTTGTTCCTGTGACTGAATTGTTTGTAAATGACCACCAAGAAGTTGAGACATTTATATTGCTTTTTCACGAGTTCGTTTCCAACGTAAAAGTTTATTCACTTTCGTTTTGATTCCAGCATATTTTCCCTTCTTTTCTAACAACATTTTATATTCATATTCAGGAATGAGAACCATTTTCAAAGTATGTTAAAATGATAACAGCAACTGAGCTAACAGGGGTAATGCAAATTTAGCAATAGCTCCAATGAATCCTCCTTTCTGATTAACCAACTTCTTTTTTTTCTTCCAACTGATATTTTCTTATCTGCCAATGTGCTTAGGGTATGACGCTCACGCTTGAATTCCTTATACCTTTTTTTAGCTTAAGGATAAATGCCCTCGCAATATATTCAAACAAATTTCAAACAAGCTAGTTAATTCCTCCTTGATAAAATGCCACACCTTTCATTCCCTTGCACAAAGGTTGATCTGCTGCATAGAGCCATAAAATGGTTTTTGGAGAGGGTTTAATTAACTAGAAAAGTTTTACCACTGCCTGTAGGTCCAGAGACCAAAACTGTGAATGGATGCTTTATTTTTGAATGTCTGTGTCTTTCAACCAACTGTTAAGCTTCTTTGGCCAACCTAACCACTTCACAAATAATTCTTTAACCCCTCGTCTTTTTCGTGTTTTCAAGTTTTTTTTTCAATTCTGTAGACAGATTCAATATGTTTTCACTTTCTGCAGATCTTCTTCATAGAAATGTCAATCAATATCTTCGTCCAAAAAAGTCTTTCACACCATACAAATGTATTCCTTGCTTCTTACAGCGATACGTGATAATGAAGACTTCTTGCGTCCACTTTACATGACAATCCCGTTGAAACACGTATTTTATGTGGGAAATGCAAACCTGATCACCAGTTTTAAATTTATAGGGGTTTTTCTTCTTCTTCGGTTTCAATTTCAATTTGTCTACATACATATACTTCCACACTTTAGATTCATTTTCCTTTCGAATATCTGCAGGGGCATACTTATTCGGGAGGGATCCATGAGTTCTATGGTTGTAATTGTATACCAAGTCTGGAAGGATGTCCATATCGCGATAAGTTTGATATGTAGGAAATATCGATACATCATTCCCTTTAGAGTACGAATGACTCTCTCAGCAAAGTTAGCTTTGGTTTCATTCTTTGCCGTATAGGCATGAATTCTCTCCTTTTATCCATCTGTTTTTAAATTCAGTTCCTTTATCTGACCTTCGTTGTGCATCATGAAAATTTTTTGGAAGTCTTGTATGACGCTGGTATGTGATTTGTTGGGTATTGGCTGCACCCACAAATATTTGAAAAACACACCAATAACAACCAATGAAAAGCGGGTATCATCATTATAGGGAGCTATGTTTCCCATGCCTGCCAAATCAATATCCCACATGTCATCAATACCACGTGTGATGACACGTTGTCTTTTAAACCTGTATTTTACAGGATGTAGTAAACTAAATGCATCTTGATCTTGCAAACATTTCTTCACTTTGGAATAAGTGACTGGTTGATCTTTTTTTAAATATGGGATAAAGTTTGTAAGAACCAGCCAATGCTTAATTCATCTAATTATAGCATCTACACCATATTTCTCACAACATTGATTTGCATAATCTAACACTTGATCTAAATGAATGCAATATTTAGCTTCATTCCAATATGTATATACACATGCAGAATGACAAGTCTGTTCTTGACACTCTTCATTTTGACAAGCAGGACATACTAAACGTGCAAGTTTTTACAGCTAATAACATTTCTTCACAATTTGTTTTTTGCACAATATATTGTCTCAAAGTAATGTCTGCCATTATACTGCAATATAGATTAACCACTCTCTCACTTCATCAGTCTTGGCTCAAATGGAGCAAAGTGATATGCCGCTTCCACATCAAACTCCTCAGCTCCGTCAATGTCTGAAAGCATACACCCTTTGATGAAATCCTCAGGTAAGTTTGGCAAGTTCAACGTGGAATGAGGAAGTTCCCAATAGATGTCGCAGGTGTAGTTGAACAGATCCAAAACGTGCAAGTTCACTTATCATGTAGTCCACGCACTTCTCCTTGAAACACGTTTCTACACACATGCTTTCTTCATATCTCAGTATGACGGTTAAAAAAACACGTCTGCACACTATGACAGCTGGCAAACAACTGACTTCCCAAAATAGTCTTACTCTCCAGATACTGTTAGTAAACCACACTTGTTGCAGAAGTTGTCTGGCTCACACAACTTGCAATTGTTCTTGTGGCTGTGACAATCATAATCCTCAGCATATCCGTAAGCACCACAATATTTAAAGATAAGTCCAAGTTGATTTTCCACGTTCATATTCTCCAATTAAACTTCAGCCAGTTTTTTCTCGGATAGCTTTGACAGCTTCATCCGATTGTGTTTTCCAGTTTGATAACAGTTTTCTTGCCATGACATTCCGTACATGGCTCAGCCAATAAGGCTGAGTTGATGTTATCCATCTCCTGAAGCAGTGTCTCCCATTCACTATCGTTCATGTTGATGTGATACTTGTATACTGTCCCTTCAAACAGTGATGTATGCACAAGACTCACATAGTGCATGTCTGGGTATGAAATGACTTCAAGCCACTTCGTTTGCGTTAAGTACAGTTTGAAGCCAATGCTGCGTAAATTTTTCAAGTTCTGACATACAATCTTCCACAAGAATGGTGCTAAAGCAAACCATTTCTCTTCACGTTTAATTCGAAGGAATGTCCAAATTGTCTATGCTCCACAGCAATGTTTAAGTTCACACTAATTTTAAAGCTGCTTGTCTTCTCCATGGCTGCGCATTGAATGATGACTTCACTTCATCCTACTCCTTTTATATGGGCATCGCATGTATGTTTTCATGAGATGTTTGTAAAATCGCGGAGTCAGCTCATTGAGACCATCAAGAAAGGCTGTTGTCAAACCGTCTGAGATTGTCCCATGGCGATTACTAAAAATTCTCCTCGTTTGCCACTATCTATTAACCATTCAAAGAGCATTAGCATGGTGAAATGTCCTTTTTTCATACAGGTAGGCCATCATATCATACACCTGAATGCGTTCTCCAAGGTATTTGAAACCATGTAGAATAACCTTTACACATTTTGGAATCGCGATCCTCATCAACACGCTTTGGCGCCGGTAAACACAGTCTTAAAATGTGTGTTGGTCGAAAAAGCCTTTTTCACATAAAATGTTGCTATCGATCAGAGGAAGCATTGCTTGAAAGTTTCGTTTCAACAGCGTGACATCTTCCTCAGTAACAGGGTTGGTCTTGCTAGATTCAAATTTAGATTTGAGATGCTTGCTGCAGTGGTCGCCGTCGTCGTCATCGTCATTGTCGTCGTCATGGTCGTTGTCGTCGTCGTCGTCATCATTGTTTGACATAACTACTTCTTCTTTCTCAAGATGCTTTAGATGTGTTTTTAATTTTGTGCTGAGTGGCGTGGTGCTACCATTTACAAGTGCATTTGCAACCCAGAACGGGTAGTCAGGTCACGCAGGATCTGGCATTCCGTCTTGTACTGTAGACACGTCTGACGGATCACGCTTCCTCAGGCATTCTTTGCTGCACTATAGGGACGTCTGACGAACACCTAATGCTTCCTCCAAGGCTTTTTCAGCGTCTGTCATTGCAACTAGATACCCATTATTCTTTCCCACAGTTAACACTGTATTAACAAAACAAGTCGTTTCATTAGCACAGAAGCGAAACAGTTCATCAATGTCTATCTTGATAGCTGGAGGTGTATTCAGCGACGTTTCCATGATGTCTTGGTGACGTAATTGTTGTTTCCAGAACGAAATAGTGCTTTTATACGAATTTTCCAGGATTTTTACGTTCTTTAATGGGGTGGGGGGGACGGACGGTCCAAAAACCAAAAATGTTCAGAATTGTCTGAAACGTGTAAATATGCAAAAATCTGAAAATGCTCCCCCCCGGGGGGTTCTGACCCGACCCGACCCACCTACTATAATTTCCTATAATATGTATACTCTGGTCAGTTTGGTAGAAATTGGTAAAATTTGGTAAAATGTTGCTCTCCTGGGGGGAGGGGGGCGGGCGAAGAGTGACTGGCTGCCTCTCCCTCTCCCTCTCCCCGTTTAGCACTGTGAGAGAGTCACACGCTTTACCTCTTGGCTTAATTGCTTCTCGCGCTCTGAGCTCTTAGATATATTGATTTAGCCGCCTGCCTGCATATATATAGCCAGCTCAAAACGTTGGCTCTTGACACTTGGTAATTTTACAGTGCGGCGATGGAGTTCAAAGATTTGTTTTTCACACCGGAGAGGAGGCAAAAATATCTGCTGTCTGACAAAGATATTGACCTCTTACAGGAAATATATATTATCTGTGAGCTATTTAAGATGGAGATAGGGAAACAACCCCTGACTCAAAGTGAGGAACACCACATATTTGGCAGGGCGGTAGTGGAATCTAGACACCACTCGCCTGCCGTTCGTTCACATTCCATCTCCAAGCCTGCAACCAGCACCAAGCCTGCAACCGTCACCACGCCTGCAACAGTCACCAAGCCTGTAAGAGTCACCAAGCTACGGCTGTGGCCAAGCCAGCTGCCCCTAGCTTGCCTACCTCGCCAGTGGTTTTTGACATGCCTGTCACCAGCCCGCAAGCCGCAACCATCATACTGGATGATGATGAGACAGTCGCTGCCGTGGCAAGCATCCAAGACATACTTGTCAACAGCCAGTCGCAGCACACTTCTGACTTGCGCAAATCGGAACCGTCTGTTGGCTTGAACCTGATCGACCCCAGTAAAGAGTCCATACAAGATGTCGTGCAGCTCCTCAACTCAGTAAATGAATATTCCGTATTTTGTGACTTCTGTGGGTTCATGATTTCACAGGAAGTCACGAGGCGTATGCACGAGGAAAACGGCGAGAACGCTATGAAAACTGAGGCTTACTTCTGTAGCGATATGGACAGGGAGTTCTAGTCAACACCGGGGACGGTTGCAGCGCATAGGAGGAAGCGTCGCTGCAGCAGGAAGTGAGCAACCTGAAGTGAGCAGCGCCAGCAGCAACCAGTGAGGAGATTTGACTCCTGGCTACCTATTACGAAATGAGCGCTATTTCTGTCATGGTGTTAGTATGTGTGTGTGTGCGGAGAGAGAGAGAGAAAGAGAGAGAGAGAGAGAGAGAGAGAGAGAGAGAGAGAGAGAGAGAGAGAGAGAGAGAGAGAGAGAGAGAGAGAGAAGATATACAGAAAAAATTGCCATCTGGATGAAAACATCCATGAGGCTTCGAAATGAACGCTAATTCTGCCTCGGTGTTGATATGTGCCGGTGCGCGTACAGAGAGAGAGAGAGAGAGAGAGAGAGAGAGAGAGAGAGGAGAGAGAGAGAGAGAGAGAGAGAGAGAGAGAGAGAGAGAGAGAGAGAGAGAGAAAAGAGAGACAGAAAAATAGCCATCTGGGTTAAGATACCTGTGAGGATTATGAAATGAACGCTAATTCTGACGTGGTGTGGTATGTGCGTGTGTGCGTGCGGACACAGATAGAGATTAAAGACAGAAAAAATTGCCATGAGGCCTACATGAAATGAACGCTAATTCTATCACGGTGTTTATATGTGCGTGTGGAGAGAGATAAAAATATATATCTCAACTTTCTTCTGTCCGTCCGTTCAGCCTGCCCATCTTATCCAAAAATTAAAAAAATAACAAAAATAATAAATGCTCCACATTATACCCCTGTTCGTCTTTTCAACTTCCTCTGTAAATAGCCATTTGGTCCAGAAATCACATGGGTGTTCTTGACCACCTCGTAATTGGTTCAGAACGCCCACTATATACACAAAATTGATTCAGAACGCCCATTATACAACTACAGTCGTCGTTTTTGTATCAGTTTTGTTCGCGCGATATCGTTTTTACTATTTATCGGAATCACACCAAATGTTACATGAGGAAAGTATATTTAGTAAAGTAAAATTCTGTAAAAATGTGAACGTTTCGACGTTTTAACGTTTTTACATCCAGTTTTGTTCGCGCCATATCTCTGTTGCTATTTTTTGGAAGAAAACCAAATCGTACTGGAAGAAAGTATATGTAGTGAAGTTGTGCAAAGGCAGGTTACTTTTCGATTTTGTTCAAAATTTGAAAATTTCGACGTTTTTACATTTTTTGGACTTTTTTGTATCAATTTTGTTTGCGCGAAGAAAACCAAACCCTGCAGATAGAAAGTATATATAATGAAGTTGTGCAACGGCGGGTTATTATCTCCTGTGTAAGGATGGCATATAGTTATGAAGTTGTCCGTCTGTCTGTCCACACTTTTGTTCGCGCGATATATCCGAAGCATTTTGTATCGTGGACATCAAAAACGACCATCAATTGTAGATATGCAGCGTCAGGTTATTTTTGAAAATATTAAGAAAGAAAGAATTGGTGCAAGGTTGATAAATATGATGTTATGAACTTTTCTAAAGGCACAATATGTTATTATCAATAAAAGTGAAGGCTCAAGACTGGTTGTGGTTGAAGAATTTATTTGCATTGGATTTTTTGTTCACAAGTTCAGCTGCGGATATCAAATATCGAGTTTCACTTGTATGGATGGCATGTAGTAAACTGCAAAAGATCATTATCCAGATAACGTAAGCTAAAACTGTTAATTCACTTGTATGGAGATAAACTGCAATAGATCATAATGCGGATAATGTAAGCTAAAACTGTTAAGCTCCTCGGTAAAATCTGTACTTCTATACATAACGTCTTTGCACCGGTCCCGCATTTATCTGAACAGGTTTGATGTGTGTTGTAGATATATCGTTGAAATGATTGGCAAGTGCCACCTGACATATGTTGCAGCCACATCAACAGTTCAAAAAAGTTGGACTCCTGTTCTATAAACACCTTCTCAGAAATTTCTTCAGTGGTATAAAAATTGATGAAGATTGTCCTTAGCCCGTTATGCTGGCTGATCAACTCTTTGCAGTGATATGGTTTCTGGTTAGCTAATGTTGGCTGTGGTGAATGCTCTGGTCTCTAGCTGAACAGGTCTTCTATCACCTCTTCACTGTACCTTTTCATTATTTGCTGTGACGTAATTTACTTATTAATAGGCTGTTGTTCTGTTCCGCACAGGTCTGAACTTAAATGCTTTCATTACTTTTACCCAGCTCAGATGTATTGCTCAACTCGATTGTGATTTTTCCCACCACCTGAATACTTCATATGGATGGCTCAATACGTGCTAGATGATGCTGTGGCAAAGTGAGAGTGACTGCTGCAGTCACGCGACGTTCGTTTTAGACCCATCACAGTTGCTTTTGAGAAATCACATGCAACAACAAAACGAAGCAGTCTTGTTTCCACCCTTAGCCGTAGACTGGATAACCGTCACTTTGCACCAAAGCCTATCGGAACAGCCTCAATAGCATTAGCGTCTGAACAAAATTATCAATGAAAGAAATTTAGCAAATCACACCAATGTGCTATAGTTGCATTCTCATGGTACTTAAGCACACTTGAACCCAAGCAGATTTACATTTAAGTACACCTAAACTTAAGTGCATTTGAACTTAAAACTGAATCGAAAATATTTTAGAACCCTTATTTTTATATTAGTAAAGTTAAAAACTTGGATTGCTTACGAGAAGTGGGTTCACCTTACGTTACGTATCTGGATAACGTTAAGTTACATTGACGAATACGCATATGATGAACCCTGAGATCGCGTCACTTCAACGTCACATCTGTGACGTAACGAAGAAACTTTCCGTCCCAAATGTAAAAACTTGCATTAGGAGAAAAGTCAATTTTGGGCTTTGCTGTCTTAAAATGAATTTACAGTCAAAGATTTTCACAGGTCTCTAAGATATATGCTGATTGTTACGCAACCGAAAGAAAACGAGTTACTTGTGTATTTAAATGTATAATTTCTCAAAATAGATCTCATACTAAAATTAAACTGGGTAAAATATTAAAGTCTTAAAGACAGCGATAGCAGTTGATAAATAGTTTTGCATCAGTATTAAAAGGTATTTAATTCATCTCTTAATAAATTATGTTTTCTTATTTTCAGATTTGACCTAATTTTTGCAGTCACAGCAGTTATTATATGTATGCTTAAGATACAAGTGATGTGATAATATCCTTGCATCCTGACGCCAAACATTATATTTCTGTTGACTCCATTCATGACTCAAAAAAGAATAGCAAACGAAATTTGGATAAATAAAATGTTCTGTTAAATTTACTCTTTGACTACCACTACTATGAGTGAAGGATAGTTTTAACCAGGAATATTTTGTTGAACCTGAGCAAAGTTGGATTTGTTCTGAGACTGTGTGAAAAATGTCTGCAAATTATAAGTTCTACTTTCTCTTGGTCAGTGTTTTTGTAGCACTTAGCATTGTTGTGTATTCATACTCTATCTACAAAAGCAAGCTTGCAAAACGAAAACAATATAATATAGAGTTTACAGGGCGGGAATTCAACAGCTATTCAAAATCATCACCCTCTGAATGTGTACTTAAAAATCAGACATCAGATAAAACAATTAAAAATTCTGATAAAGACCTGACCAATGCATTGCACAAAAACATGTTTTTTGATGACAAATGCCAAACAATATTTAATATAGTCAAGGAATATAAACATTTCAGAAATATTTGCATTGATCCAATGGCATTGCAGCATTCTTATCCACCATTCCGAGCACGGATCGACGTGTACGATAGTGTGCAAGGGAGCCAAGAAAAGCCACTAGCCTTCCCCGTGGAGGACAGCAGTGGACTATATCACAATTACTGGCTGCTTAACTTCCACACAGGCAGCATACCAAAGGACGCAAGGCTGCTTCCTGGCACTGCTTATTTTCCTTCATATTGGCGAGATTTAAATAAAGTATACTTACTGTGGTGCTACATTATCCCCCAAACGTATGGTCAACTTATTTGGTATAAGTCACATCTAAGCAACAAAGACAGAGACCCAGATAAGGAAAAACATCTACTCATTGCACCTAAGCTGACAGAAATGAGTGAAACATTCCAGGATGCAATCATGGTCCTCGGAATTTCACATGTAGCACATTTCCCTGATCTGATTGATCGACGCCCGGTATGCTACAGGGACGCTGTATTCGGTTACTCTGGAAAGAGGTCCAAAGAAATAGAAATACGTGATCATATATTTCGCAGTTGGCACATTACGAAGGATATATGTGATTCCTGGTATGTGCTTTTCATTGAGCGTCATACCACGCGACACATTTTGAACATCAATGAACTTGTCGACGCTGTTAAGAGACAAGGCTTCAACAATGTCCGTGTGGAATATTTTGAAGGCAAGTCTATTCCGCAGCAAATGAAATTAATTCGTTGTGCGTCAGTTTTGATAGCAGCTCAAGGAGCGGCTTTGGCTTGGTACGGTTTCTTGCCTGATAAATCAACCTTGATAGAAATAACATGGGACGGCTGGCCAACTCGGTATCGAGGTCGCATAAAGCAGGGCAGACGTGACATTAACATGCAGGTTATCAAATGCAAGAGAATTACACCAAAGTCAGTGTGGGAAAAGTATGCTCGCATTTGGTTTGCGCATAGAGGAACTATTACGGAAGAAATAAAAGAAAAACTAATAAAGAAAAGCAAACAAGTTCACACAACTACAGATAATGTTTTTAAGGATAGTAACTGCGTTTGCTCCAATAGCACACTTCTGTCGGCTTTGGCAAACTTTCACGCATAACAACTTTAAAATCATTAAAAAATAATTATTTCTGTCAAACACTTTGTAACATGGGATAAACTTAAGTAAACATTGGTTGTGCTTTACTTAATTCTGAGAAAACATTGAAGTTATAGCATTGTGTTTCAAGTGCGTTGGTATAATTTTATTTCTGCGAATAAGCGATGAGCTTATATTAGTTTATTGCAGTGCAAATTAGAATCAATTTATTTTGCATGCAAAGTATATAAGTGTGTGGTTTGTTTTTATGTTATTGACAAAATATTCTTTCATGAGCGGTGGTTATAAAATAGTGTCTTAAATTGCTTCATTGGATATCCAATCAAGTGCATATAAAGCTTCCAGTTTTGCAGCTCTATATGATTTTGTGCATAGCGTTGCAACTCAGTGGGAGGGGGGGGGGGGGTAACAAATAATCTTTCCGAGTTCGCTATAATCCAACATTGTCTTATAAAAACTAATTTTTTTTTCAAACAGGTCATTGCTTCCTTTTAGGTAGCTTATTTTAGGCTGCTCAATGTAAGATATGCACTGTTATATTAGATTGGTAATGCAGCATGTACATACGATATTACAAAACGATAATGTTACCTTAGGGCTTTTTGACAATGTACACTCATAATATCTTATGATAATTCTCACCTAACTAAAAATCACAGATTAAATAAAAGTTAAATGCTTGTCTTAAAAATTACTACAATTCAATGAATTTTCAAACAAGTGATTAAACATTCAATAAAATTCTGTGTGCTTCTCTGAAATTGTGTATGACATAGCGCATCATGTTGTTTGGAAATAATAAGAATTACTGAACTTTTTTATGCTAGAATAATGGTCGATAAAATTAAAAGTTTTACGGCCTTATAACTTATTATTTAATTGACGTCGCTAGCTATTTTGAATAATAATAAGGGTGATGCTTATTGTTGTATGATTTCTCTCTCTTGTAAATTTTACTAAAATGTTGACAATTGCTATTGTTCTTTATTTGTACACAAACAAGTTTCTTTACAAAATGTACCCTTATGTTTCCATAACCTCTCCTAAATTTACAGAATCAATCTCAGTGGCTTTGTAAAGTCACTGATTTGTCTGATTCATTGAAACATAATACAGTAAAAGTTGTTCTGTTTTGTCATTAATAGACAGCATAGTTTACAACACAAATTATATGAGTTTATGTGGAATGTACAAAATCAGAAGTTTAATCAGTCACGGAATATTTGATAGTATGATTAATTATTTGTTAACACTTGGCAAGCCTTTGGCTTGCAAGGTGTTTCTGAATTTGTGCGAGCAGCCGTTGGTATCTTTTTTTCTTGACAGTAAATGGATTTTTTGTGTCATCTGCTCAGCTGACACTACGGGCCCTAGGGCCACAAAACTTGGGACATAGGTAGAACTTGATATAGACATATGCATGACATTTTTTATTTTCTCCTTTGATTTCGTTTACTTGTTTAAAATGCCATGTGAAAAGAGTGTATTTTTGCAAGTAAATGTAGAGAATTTATCGCATATCACAGAAAACACTTAGTTCCTTAGCTTTTTGCGAGCGTAAATAGATAACACGGCGTATGCATGATCAACCAATAAAACCTTACGTCAACAAAATCCAAACACTACTCGTCTTATAAGACGTATTAAAGGTGTGTTTTTTGTGATATATTATTCAAGAAATAACCCATTGAAGGAAGTATTTTTGCGTTTTATTTTTTTCAAGTGTTTAACATTTCGCTAGCGATATGAGGTTTTAGTTAAAATTTTGTTTTGTGGTTTTTTGCACAGGAAAATAAATCTTAAGCATTTCATTTAGTTTTCTCGTATCAGATCTTTAAATATAACACAATTTTGAATTCATTGCCTTACCTTTACTCTTTGGTTTTCCCGCACCTTAACTTAGAAGCAAATATTTTTGTGAAGGTATTGTATGACAAGAAACCCATATTGTAGTATACTATAGTTTTATTCTAATTTTAAGCAGCAAATAAGATTATATTAGATATATATTGACGGGATTAATGTGCATCTATTTCCGGCCGAATCAGATTGATGCTTTGAAGTGTTTAACGAACTTATTACCAATTGCTACTACATGCCAGCATTGTATTTCGAACTGACAAGCACATGTGTACATTACTAAAGAGAATGAGACTGACATATATACTGACGCAAAATAAAAATGCAAAGGAAAATGTAAATTGCTATATTTGAAAAAAAGTATTTAACGTACCTTTTCCAAATTTTGACATGGTATTTCGTTACTGATTTTTCACCGATGCTCATACATTCGCCTATATCAAATGTTTTAGCTATTCTTTATTATCCACAGTTTTCAAGATTCAGTATCTCGTGTGCCCTGCTCGAGCCTCAGCAACGCATTAACACGTCAAGGCATAGACGTTATGAGTATATTTATCCTCCATTGTGATATCCTATGCCATTTCTAGATGAGGGCTTGTCTGAGTTCGGCTTGGATCTGAGTAGGCGGCTTATGGGCTTGAGCTCTTCGGTCAAGCGTATCCCGAAGATCCTCAGTTGGATTCATGTCGGATGAATATGGAGGCCACTCTAGAGTCTGCACATTGTTATCCCGTAACAGATTCACGCATATTTGCGGACGCGAATTGTCCTACAGTAAGTAAAGTATAATCTGACCCTCTAGAATGATGTCGGCATAATGTGTGGCGGTTAAATTTTCTTCGATAATTAGCAAGGATGATCTCCAGCAAAATTTGATAGCGCCCCATGATAAAATGTTTCCTCCAAATCTATCCAACTCACGAACACGGTCTGGCAAATGGCTTTTTCGTTCGCCGGCACACTCGATTACAACTATCATATCGAAACAGTTGAAATCAGGATTCGTAAGAGAACCGTACTCTTTTCCAAAATGCTCTTGGCCATCGGTTTCCCGAATGATTTGCCGTCCAATTCCTTCTCATACGTCGTCGACGTTCATTTGAAACTGGTCCCACGTATGCTTTATGAACTCGTATGCCGTGATCTTGCAATTGATTTAACACTGTCTGTCGACTGATGCGGTTGTTGTGTCTCCCTGGAGTCGCATTCGCGGTGGCCGTTGCGGATCGAAACCGATCTCGAAGATGCGCAGTTCGCATTGATTGATCTTGTGCTGGGGGTGGTAACTCTTGGTTGACCAGGTCGTTCGCGGTCTATACAGAGCCGATCTACAGGTGAAGCTGTTGCAGTCTGCATGTGGTTTATACCGCCACTCCAAACCTTCTAGAAATTGCTGATTGTGGCAGACCAGACTCTAACATACCGATCACTTACCACATCTCATTTTCGGTAAGTCGTGGGTTTTGAAATTTTTTAATTTTTTCTTTTGCAAACTTTTTAATTCTTCTCTAGCTGTTCTTTCTCGTGGTTTTAAAATGTTTGATTCAAATGACCAACGCGCCATTTCACAATATGTGCTAGACACCAAGGTGTTAGTTTTCGTAATCGATAAGGTGTATTGGTGTGGAAAAAACAAAGGAATCTATTTTAATAGTGTTAAACATTTTACGTACGTTTTATTTCCATAACCTAAAAGGAACAGGATACAAACCATTTTAAAGCCTTAGTGGTTTTACTTTGCGCTAGTATAGAAAGTTTGGAAACATATGCACACGAGGGAGTGCATTATCCAAGAGAATTAACTACCAACTGGATGAAGGATACAAGTGCAAATGTTGCAAAAGTCACCATGGCAATGTGTCCCGAATATTAAGAAAAGTATACTAGACCAGCACGTTTAAAGAAAAGACAATTGATAAGCGATCAACCAATATTGATGAGATTTCTTCATCAGAACATCCCTAAGAAACGGATGACGGAACGCAAACTTTTACTTGTATTTATTCCTGGTCAAACGATAGTGAAGAAAAATGCATCGTTAAAGCCGTTTTTGACAAAATATGTTATTGTCCTGTCAAAATGTTGAAAAAGTATCACTCGACTGATCACTCCATTCGGAATTTCACGAAGACAGAGCCGAAGTTATTGTATCCTATGCAGTACAATGTACTGATTACTAATGATTTACTGATAGTTCATAGTAAGAGCTTTAAGTGTGGGTGGCAGTCACAAGCTTTTATTTTCGTTATGGTGCATCGTCTCGGTGCACATTACTCGATCTTGCTTATAAATCTACATGACAAATAACAAATTGACACGCTATCCGTTCAAGTTAGCCATGGTTTAGAATGGCATATCGTCAAACCTTTACAAGATGCTGCGTGAAAACCATAAGGCTGTTTTCTAAGGCCAATAACACCTAACGATGTCATTTTGTGTTCTCTGGTACCATTATACACAATTAAATAGTTCTGTGTACCCTAGAGCAAGTACAGCAATGAAATAATCAATATGCAGTGAAAATTTGACAATAATATGTCTAGTATAATAGTTTAATACAAGTCGGTCATTTTGTTTGTATATTGCAAATGTTATAAGCCTGGTAGCTATATTTTGACTGCATGCTGTTGTTAAAGACTATCAGATAACCCAAACGTTTGGTTACTTTGACCGAGAGGCTACCATGGCACCTGATAATTGTCACTATGTGGGAGTCAATGCCACAGCACCTGCAGGATGCCTATACAACATGACACCTCATCACTTACACTATCTAGGAACCTTTAAGACGTCTATACTACTGTACGTTTTCATATACAACGTCGGAAGATCATTTTTCGACTTCCATTTCCAACATTTCCGGAACTTTGATTAGACTTAGGATTAATTAGTATTTATCCAATTTTGACGCTACGGCTGTCAAAAGTTTATGGAACTCCATCACGTTTATTGGGTTACGATCCTCACTTACAATCGTTATCTCTAATATACAAAAAAGGTTTCGGTCGTTTGATTTCTTTTAAGTATAAAAAAGAGATTTTTTGCTAAACTTATGGTGTCAAGATAGACATTCGCTATAAGTACCACTTAAACTATGGACTTTCAGTCAATGCACACTAAAATCTTATTATCTAATAATGTAGTGCTATAAACATTGTTTTACCAGTAGAATGGAGAATGCTTTAGAATTTTCTAAATATTACTTATGAACTGGAAATACACTTAAAAGTGGATATTAATGCAACAAAAAATGTCAAATGGAAACCGATTGCCATATTTTTGAATATGCTATTAAAGGAAAAATCTGCATTTTAAAAATCTTCATATGTTTGCGTTTTGTAAATTTGGTTTTGTACTAATTTTAAATGGAATTCTGAAGCTTATGTGGCACAAAATCTTACTTCCAGATGAATTAAGATTCTTTTAATATTAAGGATTTTATTTTCTTTATTATTTTGTTTATTTCTTGTTCTCTCTTGCATTATGGATGCATCTTTGTTGTAACCTTTAATGGGCCACTTAAAAATGATAAGTGATAGATAGAAACTGGCTTATGTTATTAGTTTAACTAAAGCAATAGTCAATTTTCGGAAGAAAAGTTCCTCTTGGTTATGTGTACTGGGTTTCATTTTCCTAGCCATAGCGGTTTCGTGCAAATTGTCGTAAAGGGGAGTTCTTTCCTTACAATGACACCGCCACTCTTATAGCGCTGCAGCAACATCCTCTTAAGTTTGTTTGATACATCATCATTGCAAAGTTGCAGAAACATGACTTGAGGTTCCATCATAGCTGTACACTTTAGTGTAGTTACGTTTTTAAGCCCTTTTGCTATCCAGGCACGAAGCGTCATTCTGGCACGAGCCTGAAATAGGGTTTTTAAACACCTCCGATAGTCTGAGCTTCTGTTATCATTACTTTTGTCAATGTAATGTAGCTTTTGTGGGTTTGTAGTGGGGAGGGTAAACCCTAGCATCGGGCGCAATATAGTTCTGAGGAAGAGTGGGATGAGAGTGGAACCAAAGTACATTGATTAGAAAAGTTAAATTTGTTTTGACTATAAATATAACTGTGCTGTGTGTGAAAACTCTCAGTTTGAAGCGTTCAAGTTTATTTCTGAATAATAATCGCGGTTACCAAACCTGTTGGGTTGGCAGTGCCGTTCTCAATTTTGGCTTTTAACATTCCAAATCGGCATAGCGACGAGACGAGCATGTTGCTGTTTGGCAAAAGATTTCGACGTGTCTTATTTGTTTATCTCTGGGAACCTAATGTCTGTTGGGCATGCTGGTGAATACAGGTAAAGATTTGAAAAGTGAAAATATGTTGATTAGGTGCGGCCCATCACAAATTTCTTAACCTGTAGTGATATTTGTATTTTCGAGTGCTGAGTAACAGAGTGCTATGTGTCGCACACATGTACAAGTTTGAACATCATGTAATGGACAGCATGATGTTCTTTTCAAAGGTCTTTATGTGAACAATTGGTAGTGGAAAAATAATGCCAACAACGAGTTCTTGTTCGTAAAGTGTGTCGTTGTAATCTCTCTGTATACTTCAGCTGGACGGAATTGTTCTAAAGCTGGCCACAGCAAACCACTTCATTTATCTTTTATATTGGATATTGACTTGTATCTGCATGCATTTCCACTTCCAGTTTCCAGCCAGATTCTTATCACTTACATTCCTGGAATTTGTTGTACAAAGTTTAATACTTTGGGCAGGGCATCCTCAATGTCTCGAGCCTAGGCACTTATTCTGATTTCACTGCACTGGCAAATGTGTTCCTTTTTTACATTATCTTTAATTTTGCAATATTCGGTTGGGCATAGTAGATACCATTTGATGTTTTAACCATGGTGTTCAAGTAGATAATGCTGGATTTGATGTTCTAATTTCTTGAGGGATTACAGAATATTAATAGCATAACCGTTTTCACGCAAACGCCACCATTAATTTTTTCGTCTAATCCTTTATGCACTCTTTGTTTCGGATGGTTAACGTCACTGCAAACAAAGACACAAATTGCTTCTAATGGACGATTCGGTTTTATATTCCCCATAAAGAATATACACTTTATTACGCATTGTTTCAATATATCGTGTCACAGTGAAGCTATTAGTAAAGTGACGACCACAGATGTTGCAGCGGTACCAATTTCTTCAATTGTGAATCTTGATTATATGCCTTGTCAAGTGGAGATTTGTCGAAAACGCCTATGCATAGATGCCTAATGTGTACTGTTCTGATGTTCACTGTGGATATTCCTTACAGTGTTGCAATGACAGGCATATATATTAACTGATGGATGTTGTAGCTGTAAGTCCAATGTGCTGCTGTTCTGATATCTAAATATTTTGAAGTTACGTTGACGAATACAGCTATAATCAAACCTCAGACGGGTGGTTACGGAAAAAATGCTTGGGTTTCCGAAATGTAAACAATAATGTAAGAAACATGGGAAAGGCCAGTTTTGATCTTTATTGCCTTAAAATCAATTTAAGTGTAAGGTTTTTGCAGTTCTGCAACACTTATCACAACTTTGTAATGCAACTGAAAGACAAACAATTTGTTGTGTATATTCAAATCTTTGATTTCTCAGATTATCTCATTCTAAATTTAAAACGGGAAAAATATTGAAATATCAAAGTTTGCTAAGGCAGGTGATAAGAAGTTTTACATAAGCGTTCAAAAATATTTATTTCATCCCTTACAAATTGTCATGTTAATTTTCAGAATTGACCTACCTTCTTGCAGTCACAGCAGTCTTCCAACCGATCACGTTGTTACGAGCATGCTTAATATTAAAGTGAGTTGATAGTGAATAACAACGTTACAGAAATATTGATATTGATTACTTTTATTCATTCCACATATTCTGTGAAAGAATAACAAATGAATCTGGACAAATAAAATGATCTGTTGGTTTTACATTTTGATTACCAGCACTATGAATGAAGGATAGTTTTCACCAGAAATATTTTGTTCAACAAAGTTGAATTTGTTTTAATACTATGAGGAAAATGTCTGCAAATTTTAAGCCCTTTTTTTTCTTGATCAGTGTTTTTGTAGTGTTTTGCATTGCTTTCTATTCATACTATCTCAGTAAAAGTGTTCTTGCAAAACCAAAGCAAAACCAAGAAGGATTTGCAGGGCAGGAATTCAACAGCTATACAAGTTTGCCACTTTCTGAATGTTTGCTTAAAAATAAGACATCGGATAAAACAAATAGAAATTCTGACAAAAATTTGAGTAAAATACTACACGAAAAAATATTTTTTGATGACAAATGTCAAACAATATTTAACATAGTCACGGAATATAGACATTTGAAAAATATTTGCATCGATTCAACGGCATTGCAGCATTCTTACCCACCATTCCGAGCACGGATTGAAGCGTACGATAGTGTGCAAGGGAGCGGAGTAAAGTCACTGGCCTTCCCCGTGGAGGACAGCAGTGGACGATATCACAATTACTGGCTGCTTAGCTTCCAGCAAGGCACCATGCCGAAGGACGCAAGGCTGCTTCCTGGTACTGCCTATTTTCCTTCCTATTGGCGAGATTCAAATAAAGTATACTTACTGTGGTGTTACATCGTCCCACAAACTTTTGGCCAAATTATGTGGCATAAATCACATAACAACAATCAAGAAAAAGAGCTAAATAGCGAAACACGTTTACTCATTGCACCTAAGCTGACAGAAATGAGTGAAACATTCCAGGATGCAATCATGGCCCTCGGAATTTCGCATGTAGCACATTTTCCTGACCTGCTTGATCAACGACAAGCATGCTACAAAGACGCTATATTTGGGTACTCTAAAAGGGGTTCCAGAGAGATAGAAATACGTGATCATATATTTCACAGATGGAACGTTACGAACGATATATGTGATTCCTGGTATGTGCTTTTCATTGAGCGTCAGACCACGCGACACATTTTGAACATCAATGAACTTATCGATGCTGTTAAGAGACGAGGTTTCAAAAATGTCCGTGTGGAATACTTTGAAGGCAAGTCTATTCCGCAGCAAATGAAATTAATTCGTTGTGCGTCAGTTTTGATAGCAACTCAAGGGGCGGCTTTGTCTTGGTACGGTTTCTTGCCTGATAAATCAACCTTGATAGAAATAACATGGGATGGATGGCCAACTCGGTATCGAGATCGTGTAAAGCATGGCAGACCTGACATCAACATGCAGGTTATCAAATGCAAGAGAATTACACCACAGTCAGTGTGGGAAAAGTATGCGAGCAATTGGCTTAGACATGCAGGAAATATTACAGAAGAAATAAAAGAAAAACTAATAAGGAAAAGCAAACAAGTTCACACGACCACAGATAATGTTTTTAAAGATAGCAACTGTTTTTGTTCCTATGAAACACTTCTGTCGGCTTTGTCAAACTTTCATACTAAACTACTTTAACATCATTATTTCTGTCAAGCATTGTGTGTGTAACAGTACAAGAGCACAGTCGAACGTTTACCTTGGGCTTGAGACTGAAAGTCAGTAATTTAAATTCGCTGTACTTAGCGCTGAGAAAACATTAATACTACATCTCTGTGTTTCAAGACTGCTGTTATAATTACATTTCTGTGACACAAAAGCGTAAGTTTATATTAGTTTGCTGCAATGTAAATTACATTCAATAGTTTTTGAATACAAAACACATAATTGTTTGATTTATGTTTATGTTTTGGATAAAATTTATGAGTGGTTGTAAAAAGTGTTATTAACAATTGATTTATTGTATATCCAATCACTTGTGCATAAAGCTCTCCGTTATATGATTTTATACATAGATTTACAACTGAGTAGGATAAAAATAATCTTCCTGACCTTGCTATGGTGTGGCATGACCTTTGACTTGTAAATACTGATCTTTTGAACTGAGTGGTCGGCACTCACATTGATTTTATAGACACATAAAATCGGCTCCCGCACTGATTTTATGGACACATAAGCTCGGTGCTCCACCGGTTCTATAGACACGGTAACCGTACTGATTTTATGGATACATAGGGCGCTTATGCCAACGTGACCACACTAATTGCTTTAAGATATTTTTTAGGCCTACTTAGTGTGATAAATGTACTGTTTTATAAATTGGTAATGCAGAATATATATACAACATTCTAAAACGAGAGTGTTATTTTAGGGCTGTTTTACGAAGTTCATTCATAATATCGTATGATGATTGTGTCCTAACTGAATAAACACAGATTTAATCTATGTAAATCTTTTGCTCTGAAATTTACACATTTGAATGAATCTGTCAAATAATTGGGTATAAAAATTCATTGAAGTGGTTGTGCATTTTTAAATATGCATATGATGCTGCCTGGCTTCAAAAAAATCTATAAAAATGTGTTGTGTTATAATTGTGATCTAACCAATTTGCTTAATATACTCTTTGTTAATTTTACGAACGTGTTGCTTTCCATCTAAAAAGATTTTTTTAAAAATCTTCGTAACAAACTGATTTATGTTGCTTACTAAAACTGCTGCGTGGTCAAATTTTACTTGGACTTGGGAATTGTCATTGATGTCTATTTGTGCATTAACTGTTTTCTTTACAACTTGTACCGTCAGGTTTTCGTAACTCTCATAATTTTACAGAACCATTTGATAATTTCAGTGGCATTGAATAATGCTGCACCCTGTGACACCATGCTACTAGTAAATGTACCAATCACATTTTTTTAGTGTGTAATTTTCATAAATTTTATCTTTTTGACAAAAGAATTTGTAAATATCTCCTGTGCCTAAGCTACAATTATCAAATATTTTCAGCATTTTTACCCTAATAAATGTGTTCCTTTATTGTTAGTGATGTGTATCTTGTGTAAAAAATATAAATTAAAAACCCGAAATGCTGAAGCAACAACAAAATATATTGACGCAAAGTAAAAACGCAAACGTAAATGTAAATAGCTAGATTTGAAATAGTACTTAACGTACCTTTTCCAAATTTCAACATGGTATTTCGTTACTGATCTTTTACGGATACCCAAAAATTCACTTCCAACAAACGTCTTTAACTTTACGAGCTCGTATCCCGTGATCGCTCAATCCATTTAACACTGTTTGGCTAATGATGCTGTTGTTGTGTCTCCCTGGAGTCGCATTCGCGGTGGCCGTTGCGAATCAAAACCGATCTCGGACATGCGCAATTTGCATAGATCGATCTTGTGCTGGTGTCGTAATCCTTGGTTGACCAGATCGTGGGCGGTCCTGTACAGAGCCGATCTGCAGGTGACGCTGTTGCAGTCCGCATATGGTTCATACCACCACTCCAAACCTTCTAGCGATGGCTGATTGTGACAGGCCAGACTCTAACATACCGATCGCTTGCCAACTCTCATTTTCGGTAAGTCGAGGCATTTTGGTTTTTGCAATTTTTGGATTTTTTCTTTTTGCAAACTTTTTAATTGTTCTTTTGCTCTGCTTTCACATGGTTATAAAATGTTTGATTCAATTGACCAACACGCTTTTTTACAATGTGTGCTAGACACCAATACGACATACCGACATCCACAAGACGATCAAGATGTGTAAAATTTAGATAATTTAGATAATGTTTAAGCCTCCGACATTTTTATTAAGTTTATTTCATGCAGTTTGGCAATATCATTAAAATATGATAACGCATCGCCATAAAGCTATTCTTATCTGAAAGGTTTGTCTCTTTACGTTTATAGTAGTGACTAATCCAATTTGTAATAATTCAGGTTTATCCATATTGACCTTCAGACGAGCTTTTATGCACCTTGGAACACTCGGACTGATATTAAAAACTTAAACAGATGTCAACAAAATTCCAGTTCATGGAATGTTTAAATACAACCGAAAGGAACACAACCAAAATACATTTGATATTTTACACATGAAGATGAGTGAGGGTGTCGAATATGTTTTACTTTACTTTTGTCGATTTATTGCTTACTGTGTTGCATGTTGCAAGTTTATTTTATTTACTGACACTAGTGCACTAATAAAAAAATGAAAATTTTGTCAATTGTTTTGTCTAACTGTGTTTTTCTTATCATGCGGGAAGGGTGGGGGTAGTAGGTGCGACATGATCTTGCAAGCCACTTCCGCTCCGTGTAACAGTTACAGACATCCCTCGTTTATGGATAATAAGATGGATTAGTGAAAGCTGAGCGAGGGCAGCGACATGCTGAAAATGGGTGAGTAAAGCTTTTGACACCCACTGAGGTGGCCGACTTAATAGAATAAAGTTTTCTACCCTCTGAACATGGCTGACTAAAGCAGTAGATTAACAATCAGGTAGGTGGGGAGTGGGGCGAGGTGGCAGCTAGCAGTTTTTTTTACTCACGACTCAATCTAAATATCCATATCTATTATTCACTTGCTATGATAGAAACTCTGAGTAGACGTAGAATTATCATTTTTATGTAAATTAAACTTTTCTCCCCCCCCCCCCATTTACCATAGATTTTACTTGTTCGTAAGTCCTTATATTAAATTGCTTTTCATAACTCTGTCAAAACTATCTTATTAAATTCAATTGATTGAAAAGGTTATTTCATATGTCTCTGGTTATTGCGTTTAATTAATTTTAACTTTATAACTATTGAGATTTTTTTATTTTGTCTTGCAATGAACAATACCAACTGCAGCTATATAACCATAGCGTACCGGCTGCCGTCACAAAAATAATATATATCGCATTGTGTAAGAAATGTTTCAAAATGTTTTTAATGCTGCATTTAGAATGAACCGTTGCTTTTGCGAGTGTGAAGACAAGCGTGCCAAATGTCATAGATTTGAAACTGCAGACCGAATTGATTTCGTACCTGATGGATTAATAGGATTTAATTTATGACTCTTCATCGATTTCTGCAACACTTAGCCTCGATTATTATGTTTCCCTGTCAATTTACAGATGTCCTTTTTTGTCTTGTTATTATTTATTAAATTTCTTCAAAGTCAAACGTGAGCATATTAACCTATTACTCAACATCTACTTATGAATCAACATCAGGAGTGATTCAGGAATCGACCAAAGAAGCAACTAAACCTCAATCAAGCAATTATTCTTATGGCAACAACGCAACTAAACTCGCACTAACTTCTACCATTTTGGTACATCAGTTCTTATCTTGATATTAATTTATTTTTGTTTATTGAAATCCCGCCCTAGACAAATTGTTGAAATCACTGAACCATTTTCCATTGATAATATTTTATTGATAATAATAATAATAATAATAATAATAATAATAATAATAATTTTGTTTCCCTTAAAATTCGAAAAAGTGGGTGGGTGGGGTGTTTGGAGGGTAAATGTAATGGTATGGATTGGTCAGTTTCTTTAGAGAAGGTCTCTGTGTGTCAGTAAAATGAGTCTTACCCTGGGTCAGAAAGCGAAAAATGTAAATTTACAGCTAAATATACGTCTCATTCCCCAACATATGACTAGATTCGCCACACAACACAAATCCAATCATAATTTCGGTACACATGTCTGTAAATCACCTAGTATCAGAAGGAAGAAAGGGTAAGGCAATAGGGCAAAAGGAAGAGGTGGGAATTACTTGGTATATGTGAGAGTAAAGCTGAATTAGTTTTTATGAAATCTAGCTTCAGACAAGTTTTAGAATAAATGGGGGGGAGGGAGAATGGAACCGGGTCGGTACATACCTAGTATCTAGGGGGAGGGGGCTGAGGGTTAATACATTGAAGCTTTAGACAATCTGCGCACGATTGTCTAAAGCAGTGTAATAAAGGGAAGAGGTGGGGACTGCAGTGGGGTGACAGGCATCCGATGTGGGTAGGCGAGGGTGGGGGAGCTGAGGGTGAATAGATTCAAGTTTTAGACACGCTGAATGCGGCTTTCTAAAGTACGAGAAAAAGGGTAAGAAAATGCCGTCCTTATAAAAATACACTCCTGTTCAAAATGTTTCACAGAACTACACTCCTCGGCAAAAGTATGCTCAAAACCACATGTCACCACTTGATCATAAAATTGCTTTGATGTGAGTTACTGTGCTTCGAGTTGGCTTTCTTTTTTTAAATGCATTCCTATTCAAAATGTTTCACAAAAATACAATCCTTGGCAAAATTATGTTCAAAACAACATGTCACCACATGATCATACTATTGCATTGCATGGGGAGGACTGAGCTTCGGGTCGACTGAAATATGGCTGTCTGCTTATCTCAAACACACTTATTATCTATACAACCCATTTCATTCATAAGTATGCTTCAACCCCAACTTTATAATTGTTGCTTGATGAATAAGAAGAGAAAAGTACAATTCTTGCACTTAGTGAGGTGTAAAATAGCACCAGTTTTGGCCTAGTTTCTTATGGACACAGTCTATTGCATTCTATGAACTACTTCTACAAATTCTTTTGAAAACAGTCTGTCTGACGAAAAGTAGACGCCCAATTATACTGCAAGTAGTCTGTCTGATAAGAAATACTCATAAAACTGATTGCAAAGAGTTTCTATGATCAAGCTTGCGAATGAAGTTCTGAGATAAAATATTAACAAAGCTTAGTAAGCATACCCATCAGTGCGTGTTGTTGAAGTTCAAGATAGTCTACAGGTGCTTTAGCCATTCCTGCTCACTCATAAATTGCAATAGAAAACATTCACAGATATATTTACAGAATCCTTAATTATATAATTATCTAACCATGTATATTATCATGTATCTAATTATCTAACCATGTATATATCATGTATATTATCCTTGAAAGAAATAAACCGACGAAGCCAATTAAATTAGCAATCTCATAACACCGGATGGTTATACAACTCATTCAGTTCCTCGACAGCATAGCCGAGCCGGTGGTGTTGATATATAGACACCAAATCATCCATGAAACCTGTTCAAATTAATATTCAACAACACAAATCATTCGAAGCATGTAGCGTCTATTTACCTACAAAACCCGATAGAACACTCGTTTTAATTATTAATAGACCGCCACAGTCACAGATGCCGACCCTTTTAGATGATTTTTCCGATCTTCTAGAAAACGTCCCGGTCACCGCAGATCTCGTTATATTAATGGGCGACTTGAACATTCACGTTGATAACCAGTCGGATAGTTTTGCTAAAAACTGCTACAAATTACCGACTTATTTGGATTGAAACATGTACCAATACCGACACATCAATCAGGACACACAATTGACCTGATTTTTACACGTGATGATGAAACTATGATGTCGCCACCCCAGACGGTCACACTGTTTTCTGATCACTACGCCATTTCATTCAACATACGCCTTCCAAAGAAATCTTTTGAAGCCAAAACGATGTTAACAAGCAATTTGCTCGATATCGATATGCAGAATGTTAAAGCAGATATTAAGGTTGTTTCAAGCGTGCTTTTATCAATTGACAAAAACAATCTAGATACTAACAATCTAAATACGGTTGTTTCAGAATACAACGCGTCGGTACGTAATATTTTAAACAAATATGCCCCCCTCAAAGAAAAGTCCATTCGAATCCGCCCATATAATCCCTGGTATAATGAAGAAATTCACACTCAGAGAATCCAAAAATGGATCAACGAGGGAAAATATCGGAAAAGACATGTGATCTACAAGTCTTTCTCACTCAACGCAATACTTTTAATCATCTGTTGAATACTAAAAAGAGTGATTATTATCAAAACTTTATCAGTGAAAGTGGTGGTGAAAAAAAGCTGCTTTTTTGAATTTTCAAACGGATATGTAGATCACCCACCGAAACTCCTTTTCCCGATTGTATATCACTCGAACACTTAGCAAATGATTTCAGCAAATTCTTCAGTGAGAAAATTGCCAAAATGAACCAAAATTTCACCGACATTACATACGATCGAGATCTCGCTAGTGGTACGAATTTTCAGTTAGAGGAATTTAGGCTACTGACCGAGAATGAGGTCAACTCGTACGTTTTAAAATCCCCAACCAAATCGTGTTCATTGGATCCCACACCAACTGTTTTGCTCAAATTATGCGTTGACGAACTCTCACCTATCCTCACACATATTTTCAATCGTTCTCTAAGTACTGGGCAAGTGCCCTCCATCTTCAAAGAAGCAATGGTCGTACCACCCATCAAAAAGAAAGGGTCAGGCACTTCTTTTTCCAATTACAGACCCATCTCCAAATTACCGTTTCTGAGTAAAGTTTTGGAGCGTATCGTCGTCAATCAACTTACAGACTATTGCAACGAAAATCACTCGTTCGATCCTTATCAGTCAGCACACAGGGTCGGACACTCAACGGAAACTGCACTTATTAAAATATTTGATGACTTCCTCACCAGTATGGATAATCAACAAGTATCGATTTTAATTCTTTTGGATCTCAGTGCGGCTTTCGATACTGTGTATCATCAAATTTTGTTAGACCGTTTACATAAAGTGTTTGGTCTGCGTGCCAGTCCAATTGCTTGATTTAAGTCATACCTTTCAAAGCGACAACAGCGTATCGTCATGGGTGACGCTACCTCAGCAACGCATGCCCTTGAACCCGGGGTGCCATAGGGCTCCGGATTAGGTCTTTGGGCATACACGACATAAACGCGTGAACTGGGCTTCACCATTTTACTGTTTTCCATCCTATATCATCTATTTGCAGATGATACACAACCTCAAAAGTCGATGAATCCAAATTCTGTCGTAAACTAATTCGAAGCCAAAAGAACTGTCGAAACCTGCGTTAAATAAATCTCAAATTGGATGAATGCAAATCGTTTAAAGCTAAATGGTTAAAAAACCCGAAGTGATTGTTATTGGTACTAAACCTTAACTCAGCTAAATAGCATTCAGCTCATTAAATATTATTGATTCTAAAATCGCCTCCAAGCCCAGTGTTAAAAATCTAGGAGTTCTCATAGACGCTGTTTTTAAAAGAAATCCCAAGTGAATCAAGTCTTGAAAACGTGCTTCGCAAACCTACAGCTTTTGAGAAGGTTTTGCAAACATCTCACCAAATATTCGCTCAGAAGTGTAATTCACGCGTTTATTACATCTCGCTTAGACTATGATAATTCATTGTATTTTGGCATATCTGAGGAACTGCTATCTAAATTGCAATGTGTGCAAAATCCTGCGGTATGCCTTGTTACCGGACTGAAAATATCTGAACACATTACCCCAACTCTTATAGACCTGCACTGGCTACCGATACGTCAATGATCGATTTTTAAAATAGCAACAAATACTTATATCTGTCTGAATTACTGGAATTGTATTCTTCGCCTCTAACCCTTAGATCTAATAACCAATGCGAACTGAAAATACCACGCTCAAAGTTAAAATGCACAGGAGATAGATTTTTTAGGGTTGCAGCCCCACACATATGGAACAGTTTACCCCCTGAAATCAGAAGCTGCAACTCACTCGGAACCTTTCAGTCAAAATTAAAAACGTACTGTTAAATTGTTACTCTAGTCAGCGGGTATCAAGTATTATGCCAAGTATTGTAGTTAATATTTATTTTTGTCTGCTTTAGTTTTAATTGTATTGTTTTATACAAGAAATACGCACACGCATAAATACTATTTTAGGTAGATCCATGGACGACCACTTTTATTTTCAGAAGTAATTTTCATTGATTAATTTAGCGAAAATATATTAGTTATTTCTAAGAGATTAGAATAAAAACATTATTTCTTAATTCACTACTTTCATAGCCTTGAATGTAAGCATATTTTTGTACTCGTTAATAAAATATTACCGTGAAACATTACAAAATGCACCCGCTTCTTCAATGAACCATTCACAAGAAGTTCAAATACGAAACTTTAAAAATTGCTATTTTACCTTGTAGGGTCATTTGCACCAAGTATTCAGGAATGTTCAAACGTTCCGAAATCTAAATCTTTTTAATTCATCTGGATAATGTCACAATAATACCAGAATTCAAATGATAAAGCATCACCACGAAGCCATATTAATCTGAACGGTGTTTTTTTATTAATCTCTTAAGTCACAAATAAAGTAGTAATTTTGTTTTCCAACAGTGACCATTCGAGCAGATACATATTGAAGGACAAACCAAATGTTTCAGTGAAAAGATTTTGTTTATAAGCCACCAAATAAATCAACAAATTAACTGTCATATAATCCCTTTCAGATGAAGTAAACTTAAGACACTATAGTTTCCTTAGCTCAACAATACTGCAACTGAAACAAAAAAAAACAAGAGTCACATTTTTACCGTTGACAGATTTTGGTGTTATACAGTCTTACTCAGTAGCATGTGTGTTAGCAGTATGCTTGCCAAAAAGCACAACGTTTATTAAAAATCAGCAGTTGTGATTGGCTGCTAGCATCAAACCTAGGCGTAACATTCTCTGATGTGTCTGTATATGCGTTGGAGACCATTTGGTTGATTAAACTGGAATGTGAACACGTCAATAAAAATAACACATGTGATTTTTCTCACAACGCATTCACTTTTGTTGTCTTTGGACATTCAACACCAATCCAATGTATGAAAGCAAATCTCTGAACGAATGTTTCAGTTGAGTTCCGTCCCGTTCTGGCCAATGTGAAAAGCCTGTGAAATTCATTACTTAGAGAGATTGCAATGCAGACATGTGCGACTCAATTAGGGGCGATGCCAAGATTATCATTCAGATCGAAAAACCATAATTCAGACCAAATAACTCGGGAATCAACACTGAACTCATTTTTGAGCACGCACACGCCTGATGTTTGCAGTTTGTCTCATTGGAATCGCCATCTGATGGCTTTATTTTCCAGTGAGCGATAATATGGCGAGACTGTTGTTTGGTTTAGACCCCTATTTCTATATCGTCTATTGTTCTACTTCAATTCAGTGTTGCACCAAAGACGTTAATTGGACGTCGGTCGATGCGCCCAGATTACGGATTTACGGAGGCGTCTAATGACAATTTTTTGCTTATCTAGCTTTTTGTCTACATTTCATTTTTTGCACTACGAAATGGATCGCGGAGATGCATTATCCAGATACGCCAATCCTGTAGAAGCGTAGTAATAATGCGAGGATGAACGCTTCGATGTCTCTAATGACAGTGTACAGTGTCACGATAACGGATTTCAAACCCTTCTCCAAGTAAGACAATCTCTTGGGACAGGTATTTTGGTCAATGTTGCAACATCAGAATTTTTGCCCAAGCACAAAAGATATTTCTTGGGGAGAGGAGGGATTTGGAGTTGACATGGCTTATCCGATCAAAGTTGTCATGAGAGCTCTGTACCTAAGTACTATATAGATGCCTGGATTGAAATAAATGAATTGATATACATAAATAAATAAATAAATGTTTGCTTATATAGCGCAATATAAATATAATTGTTCATCGCGCTGTTCAATAATTATAAGAGCTAAAATTAATAACATGAAATAAGTTACAATAAAACAGATAATAGATAACATATTATGTAATACTGCTATTGGTAATAACTACTTTTGACTGAAATGGACCAAACACTTATATATACTGGAAAATATCGTTGTTGTACGATGAGGGTAAATATTCAAGATAATATTACTGGTTTCAAGCAGGTTTATGACATTAACATAGTTCGTAATAACACTTCATACTTAAGTATCTTGAGTGCTTATGGACAGCAGTGTTACCAGATTCAAATGTTATCACCTATGAATGAGTATATCAACACCATGACACTATTTTATCGGTCTAGAGAAAGAGATGTATCCCTCAATTAACAAAGACTGAATAGGATATTTGTTTCCTTGAAAATATTCTACAGAAATCTTTACAACTTGGTCATAAATGCGGAAGAATAAATGGCAATGTTTTACCAATGTGAGGCACTCTGTCGTAAAAATTTGAAGACTTTTACACGCTCTCATCCGTTTCATGTAAAATAAATTTGCGGGAGAAGATTTAAAACTCGGTAAGTCTGTTTTCTCTCTCAATAATGAATGTTCAAATAACTTAAGGGTATCATCTTTGCCCTCTTTAATCCAGTTTTGTTTTGCTATACCTCTAAAATTTTATATGGATTGCAAATCTGTTCTTTCTTCTTAGTATTAGTAGTAATATGATCTAGACAAAATACCGGTAGTATGTCTCCCTGTCTAAATATTTGCCGCTATATCAGATCTATTGTAGTTTTGCTACAAGACCGAAAGAAAACTGTGCATTTTATTATTTGATCTTTCAAGACATATTTCATGCTGAAAAAAACCGCTAAAAAGTGAAATCTTAGATATTTCTTGAGTAGTTTGCAAGAAGTTTCTAGATTTATTTATTTCATCTTTTAAGAAATTGATATCTTCTTTTTTATCAGATTTTACCGATTTCACAAGTTACGGCGGTTTTCTAATGAATTGCATTTTTGTATTATACGGCATCCAGAATGATATCTCAGTTGATATATAAGTTGATATCTCAGTTGATATGTAAGTTGATATCTCAGTTGATATGTAAGTTGATATCTCAGTTGATATATAAGTTGTTATCTAAGTTGATTTCTGGGTTGGTAATCTTTTTTTTTTGTTTTTAGGGTTGATAATCGTTACTTACTGACACCAAGAATATTGCCAAGGATATCTCCTGTTACGGCGTTGTATTCCGGTGATCCTTGAAAAGAATAATATATGCAATTTGACCTAGTTTTGTTCTGTTTGGGTTGCACTTTCACAGCAGCCACTTTGTGAGAAGGATAGTTTTCAGTCAATTTTTTTTACTGGATGCGAAAATATATATCAACATTCCTGCGTTGATAAAAGCAAAACCACCCTGCAATATGTCTCGCAAAAATAAGTTTTATTTTTTCTTGTCAAGTGTTTTTGTAGCATTTAGCGTTGTTCTGTATATTTGCTGTCTTAGAAAATCCACCAATGCAAGTTCATACCTGGACAATAACAATTTTCTAAAATTGAAATTCGGCAACTATACGAGAGAACAACTTGCGTTACTTAAACGCCAGACATCAAATCCAGCAATTGAGCTCTCGTACAAAGATTTTGTTCAATTACTGCACAAACACATAATTTTTGATGATAAATACCAAGCAATATTTAATATAATCAAGGAGTATAGACATTTCAGAAATATTTGCATTGACGCAATGGCGTTGTATCATGCCTACCCATCGTTCCAAGCTTGGATTGACGTGTATGATAATGTACAAGAAGGCGGGGAAAAGCAGTTGGCATTCTCCGTGGAGGACAATAGTGGAGCATATCACAACTACTTGTTGCTTAACTTCCACACAGGCAGCATACCGAATGACGCAAGGTTTCTTCCTGGCACTGCCTACTTTCCTACATTTTGGCGGGATTCAAATCAAGTGTTTTTGCTGTGGTGTAACATTGTCCCTCAGATTTATGGACAACTGATTTGGCATAAATCACATCGAAGTAAAATTCTAGGTGGAGATACGGAAAAACAGGTACTCATTGTACCCAAGCTTTTAGAAATGAAACAAACGTTCAGGGATGCAATTATGGCACTTGGAATATCAGATATAACACATTTCCCTGACCTGCTTGATCGAAGCCGGGTATGCTACAGGGACGCTATATTCGGTTACTCTGCAAAGGGGCCCAAAGAAATAGCTATACGTGATCATATATTTCACAGATGGAACATTACGAAGTATGTGTGTAATTCCTGGTATGTGCTTTTCATTGAGCGTCAGACAACACGGCATATTCTGAACATCAATGATCTTGTTGATGCTGTTAAGAGCCGAGGCTTCAACAATGTCCGTGTCGAATATTTTGAAGGAAAGTCTATCCCACAGCAAATGAAACTAATTCGTTGTGCGTCAGTTTTAATCGCAGTGCAAGGTGCTGCTTTGGCTTGGTACGGTTTCTTGCCTGAGAAATCAACATTGATAGAAATAACGTGGGATGGATGGCCAGCCAGGTATCGAGATCGTGTGAAGCATGGCAGACGTGACATCAACATGCAGGTTATTAAATGCAAGAGAATTACACCAATGTCGGTGTGGGAAAAGTACGCAAGCATTTGGCTTGGACACAGAGGAACCATTACAGAAGAAATAAAAGTAAAACTTATAGAGCGAAGTAAACAAGTTTACACAACTAACGATAATGTTTTTAAAGACAGCAATTGTGTTTGTTCCACTAAAGAACTTCTGGCGGCTTTGCCATACTTTTCGCTAAACTGCCGTGAAAAGTCAACTTTCTTGTCAAGAGTTTTATGTGAAATAGCACAATGGCCATAATCGGAAGTGAAAGCATTTTCTGGGACGCAAAATTATGTGTCTAAGTTAATTTACTGGAATGGAAAAGAGTATGTAATTGTAATTTTTCTATTATTGACAGAATATGTTTTCATGTGCGGCCGTTCCAATATGTCAAGTTGCAGAATGATTTGTGGTAGAAAGTGCACAAACCAATATATCAATGAACGTTTTAGTAACTATGTAGAGAAATTTTAAATCTGTCATCTACGCAGTTGAATGTTTACATTTGTTGAATTTGTGCGTATCATAGAAATGGATTTGCAATCTCAGACCTTATGACATGATATAAGTTTTTGCAATATTATGTAAGAGACATACTTAACAGCGCATTAAGAAGAAAGCGTGGACGAAGGAAAAATGTTTATAGAGCAGATGAAATGCAACACTTTTAACAATGAATTTGAAGTTTCAGTCTATTAAATTTCTTAATACTTCAGTTTATTAAATTTAAAAAATGTTTGTTAAACTGATAAATAAACTGTGAAGTGTGCAATGTGATTCAGATCATGCAGTTGGGTGTGAAAATCTGATATGCTTGCAAGGAAATACACTGGTTGGAGATTAATAGGGAATTATGAAACTGTTTGAGGGAGAGGGAGCTAGTTATGCTTTTATAAAAACCGACAAATTAGTTCACCTGTGGCTGTATTGTGGACCACATGCTCAATACTTTGTAGATGTATCATTCTGATATAAGCACTTTCATCCATGTGAGAAAATCCAAGAGAGATGCTTCATCGAAATAGCTTGATAAAAATCAATCTGTATCTGGTATATTTAACAAGGTATGGAGCCTTATACTTGATATTGTCTTTTTTTCTTCGTTGCTTATCCAAACGTATATATATAAAGCTCTGAGCAAATCGACATATGACTTTGTGCATAGATTTGTAAATAAGCAAGAAATTGTTTGGGATGTTGCTGCTATAACATTTAAATATTCCAGAGGCATGTGGCATAACTTGGATGTGATGGTAATATTTGGTTGGGTTTTATAAATTTCTTGGAAAGCTGTGAGACAAAAGTAATCTTACTGAGTTTGTTTTAGTCCAGCATGCTCACTTCTGTTGTAAAAGCTAATAATGCTATCGGTAATGGCATTAATTTTATGGACATATAGTGCGCTCGTGTAACATACTACATTCAATACAGGTCAAAATACATTATGTTACAGTAAAGACACCGTTAGCTGTTACAATATTCAATTATAATATTTTTACAAAATTTCTTTAACTTGAGAAATCTTATGTACATATTACAGTGAATCTGCTAAATTATTACTTTAAACATTCACTCAGTATTAGAATTGAAAATTAACGTATCAAATTACCAAATTCATAAGGTTTCATATGTCGTTATATGTCGTAGGAAATTTGACTCTGAGAACATCAGCTTTACCTGGTCCAAAGTCGACCACATGCCTTTAACTGCTAGAAATTTTCTGCGAAGTCGAAGAGATGTCCAAATGCGCATTGTTACAAAAGCAGACATGTCAAGCATGACATTTATTCTCACCCACAAGTGAAGATCGATGACTACCCACATATACCTGACATTCTAATGAAATAAGGAGGGAGGGGGGGAGGGAGGGAGGGAGATATGAATGTGGTCATGTAACTGCTGATGTACATGCGCAAAGTTGAATCTTCCGCGAAACAGACCAATCTATCTGAAACCTCTTTTCAATATATAAGAATGAGTTTTAGATGCTCACGGATTGAGATCAAGCAACTTTTAACAAAGCTATAAGCAGCCGCTGTGTAGATAAAGGCTTGACGAAACATCGAATATAATGCACGTTGTAAGATTCGCTAAATTTTCCCTGTCGCTTGTTGCAAACTCATCAACTATTGTATTCATCGACAAGAACAAATTATTTCACAAAAATCCTGAACAATGTTTTGTTGTAATTGAAAAGATGATTAAGCTCAAAGTAATATAAACCAGTTGCTGCTCTACACATTGACATATTGCACATATTGCATTATTTGACAAGAACATGCGCAAAGAACTTGGTCCTCCCTTGTATATATTTAGAACAGAGAACATTTTTCGTCCAACTAACAGTCTATATATCATTTACACTATGAGAAAAAGCAAGCTATAAGCAGTTGCTATGTTTTGAAAGACCTGTAGACAAATTTGCTTTTAAATTTAAGAAAGTTCTGTCAAACATACGGTGTTAACATGTGCTATGAAGAAATCGCATCTAATCAAACAACGATTTGATTTATTGAAATGCAACAAACCACACTTATGTTTACCCAGCTAAAGAAACTGATACTGGTCCTGAAAGTGTTGATTTAATCAAGGTTTAGTGGCACATAAAGTCGAAATTTAAAGCACTTACTGTTTCAAAATAGGTAATAAAATTAAAAGTGTGTGAATATAGGTATATGCGTGTGTATCTGAATATTGTCGAGATAAGTTAATTTTAACTTTTTCTCGGTCACGAGCAAATCAAATTACTACCGACTGAATACATTTTGATTGAAAATGTACATTCCAATGGCTAATATTTGGAAGCTTTTACATTGTTAGCATAGCGTAACAATAGCTGTCTGCGAATCAACTTTAACTAGTTTTCCGTTGTCTTATTCACACAAATAACTTTGTACTAATACGAAAAAGCTTCACAAACACTACCTTCAATGAATGCCAGGAAAAGGCGATTATTATCCTTTCTGACATTCTGACATTGATAATTAAAATTATCAGCGATGAATTAATTTTATATAATTAACTTTTATTCAAATTAAATATTATACAATACACCTGGTGGCAATAATATTAAATATTATACAATACACCTGGTGGCAATGCACCCAAATCAAAATGTCAATTATAATTTAACTGACACGGACTTCACGACTGATCGACGAAATCCTTTATTCATTTGCATGCTGGTGTGCATGTTACAAACAGGTGGAATCACAGCACAGGGAAGTATCTAATAGATACAGTAAGTTTATTCCTGTTTTTTTATCATGTTTCTGTGTGTTTGTATTATAACCACGATAGGCCATGGGGTTACCGATGTCAGTCCCACTACCATCGTCAGTGATTAGTCTTAGACACATTTAATCACTCAAGTCAATCAAGTTTATATAATAATTACTGGTTATATCAATCATTGCTGGCATTAAGAATTGAGGCACAAAGATTACATTTGACTCAGAATTTTTTCTGATATCCCATAATTTTTATATGATAAAATGAAACGATACCTGCAACGATATCATGGTATGACAAAATAATATAATACCAGGATATGATACTTTGACATGACACCATGGTATGACACAATGATATCATACCAGAATATTATACTACCATGTAGGATTATCTGATTTCCCGTGGTTTCACAGCTATGTATATCAGCCAATATTGTGATTGCCAAGTGGACAACCCCATTTACGTTAGATAAAATGCAACCGCTTATTTTCACCATTTGTTTGATATAGTACACAATTTGTTATCCGAATGATATAATAGGGCAAAAATAATAGATAGTATGATGTCATACGAAACTCCAAGGAAAGTGTAACATTATCTCGATAAATTTTAAAATAACAAAGAACCGCCACGCACGCCATTTTAGGACTATCCCTTACTTGTGTTGCGAGGCGTTTGGACTGTTGTCTTTAAGGTTAATCAAGTGATGACAATTTTCCACAGTTCGCTTGAACAGTTTGATTTTTTACGGGCAGCAATCAATCTTTTTTACATTAATCCCATTTTTCTATCCCAAAATATTTCTTTCCTATATACTTCTTTCAATTATTTACTATAAGGAAACCTGATGTATATTTCAGTAATATTTACATCTGTGTTCTGCCTTATTTACTATATTACATAGAGGTTTTAGTAAGGGATTCAAATGCACATTTACTGCATTTTTCGATATAATTTACTATTTAAATAACAAGTAAAGCATTTTAAGCTAATTTTTATTGACTTCAGAAAATTATTTTCTTACAGCAATTACTGTGTCAGCTCACAAAAGAAGACAAACATTTCATCAGTTAGCGATAGCAAGCACTAATTTGAGATTGAAAACTTCCAATGCATTTAAAATATGATACTTTTAAGTTTAAAATGTACGCATGTGTAAACTCTTTGGAGTTTTTCTTGTAATTTCATTTGAAAACAGTTCCACCAGTTATATTTTAAAAAAAAACAAACTCTTATGTAGCTCCATAGAACTGTAACTAAAACAAAACATTTTTTAGGTAATACCTTATTTGCAAAAGACAGGTCCAACCCAGTAACGTGTATGCAAGAAGTTCTCTTAGCTAAAGCTCAAACTGTCATTAAAAATGACGAGTGGCGAAAGACAACTAAATAGCACGGCACTCCAAACCATTGCGTCTCCAATGCAATGACGCCCATTCCTAACGATTCTTCTATACCTTGGACTCGCCACTAAACTTTGAATTTTTCAACAACAAATCTGATCTGCGGCAGGGGCGAATAAAGATTCTGTTTTAGGAAGGCGTTTAACGATTGTGTATTTGATTATTTCTCTATCAGAATATCTCACTCTTACCATTGTCGCAGTGCATAAGCAATAATAGGGTAAATTGTTTGGATAGGTCAATTCAGGATTGGCTTCGAGATATATCTTGGACGCTGCAAAAACTAGATGTCTTTTTGGGGTTGCAAAACGTTTGCTATTTGGTCATGACGCCAGTACATCCAAATTTGAACTTTTGAAATGTGTTGTGTTGTCAAACATCCAGTACTTCGCTGATGCGCACTACGTCATTGGCTTTCGTCATGGCCTTCAGAACTTAGGAACGCCGCTAGAAAATACTCTCTGTACCGCTCATGTATGTTAAAGAATGCTTTGTGCTTGTAAATTGGCTGATTGTTTTGCTATTTTAATTTGTTATTTTATTGCAAAATTGAAAGCAAAATTTCAAAACAGCTTTGGAATATTTAACGATTCGCAAACATTCTAAAGATGTCGTTTGTTGAACAAAGTCACACATTTTAACGTAAAAAGAATGTTTATGTCTGATGATTATGAGTTTATTTAGCAATATCTCACATTTCCATTGATCTAACTCATCACTTTCGACTCCATTTGCAATTAAAAATACGAAAATTGGACCATATAGCAGTTAGTTTTGCTAATTATGCCACAGTCAGATTTGGTAAGCACAGTGAAAGAGAGGGACGCTTTTTTCGTTAAAATTTTACGAGATAGGCTGTTCGGTGATTTGAAGAAGGTGGTCAAAAGGAAATCCGTTTGCTGTGTTGAGTTCCAATATCATTTTAACGAGCCAAAAATGACCGGCTGTTTGACATCGGAATCCCGACGTCAATCTGACGTGACAATTCGACGTCTGTTTATTTAATATACAACCAAAATCAGTACGTCGATCCGACATGAAAAACTTTAGGCCTCGACGTTAACGTGCCGTTATTCTGACGTCAAAATGTTTGTTAGGGGTGTGCTCGGTGTCCTGTTAACGCCTATGGAGCCTTAAAAAGCAGTTTTACTGTATCTGAAGTGCCCAAGCAATACTAAATCAGTGAAAGCACTAGGCTGTGAGGCTATCAGATACGTCAGATGCAGACACCTTGAGAAATGAGCCGACATAATATATCACTATATCGTGTAAAATTTAATCAGATCTCAAATTTCATTGAAAACAATTTACCCTTTCAAAAATATTCAATTTTTTGTTTAATATCTTTTCTATTAATGACAAGACGAGTTGGATACATTCAATGATTTCCTGAAACACAGTGTACCAAACGCTAACGGAACAAGATGCACCAGCTCCAGCTAAAAATCTAAAACTAGTACATATATAGTAATGCAAATGGCAAGATATATACAGTTCTCTAAACGTTTAATTTTATCATGTCTTTCTCTGCGTTATTCACAAAATGATCATAAGGACACGAATGATTTCATTCAGCACTCGAGACTCTGTTACACTGTTGCTATTTTAAGATTTGCATATTTTAAAACATTAAACAGACTTATGTAATATTTCAGTATTTTCCAACTGCTGCTACAATATTCTCTTCAAACGTAAAACGCCCACGCATGCCAATCACCCTTTTAAAGGCAGTTCTAAAATCTTTGTGCACTGTGAGGTATATCATTGGATCCGTGACAGGACAGAAGCATACCAAGAGATGAGCAAAGCGCAATGCGTAGCAAACTACCGGAACTTCTTCGGCATCTAACTCTTCCCTAGTAATACCAGCCTTTAACAATGACATGCAGTCAACATGTAGCTAAATAAAACACGATAATTGCAAATAGGTATTTAATATGTCTTCCTTAAATTTAAGTCAAGAGCCAAGACGTAGTGTATATAAAATTGATTTCGTAAAATGGAATTAAAACAAATGCCTCAAATAGAAGAATATAAGAAATATATTTCATGCTTTGAATAAAATGCTATGCATGCGATAATTTTAGTAACATGAAGCATACTTGTTGTTATTTTATGCTATAATGCCAGTGAAAACTTATATACCTGTAAAATTGTTGTACGAATCACTGCTACTGGAACAATAGTAGCCCAGAATGATCCTGATACCAGGAAAATTAATCTAAATAAAATAGTGTCAACATATAGAAAGGTGCCCAGAAATACCAATCAATTAGCAATTGTTACTCTTTCAAGAAGCCCATTTCTGTTAACTAAAACTGAATGTCATGTCACAAAGATCATATAGCAACTTTACACGGCAAAACCAAATCAGATTATAAGTTAAAGTTGACAGGACTGAAAGCAAGTAAGATATTCTAATGTTATGCAAATATTACTTTAAATAAAATATTTCAAAAATTTTATACCCATATTTCAGAGCTATTGCAAAACGCAAACGCGAGTACTTACCTACTTACCTATTTGGCGGCCTTTTTCTTACAGTTAATTCGATATTTCTTTGTAAGAAAAATGATGAAATTTGGGCATCTTCCAGTTTTGATATTTATCGTCTTATTTTAAATATACAAAATAATGTCATAAGTGCTAGGGGAAGGTATATCAGAGACATTTGGACGATGTTGTGTAGTCTGCCTTCCAGAGAGCACATATTGATGACGTTTCTCTTTTCAAACTTAAAAACCATCTCAGTACCAAATGTATAGATCTGTGTCGCCACCGATACTGTGACAGTAACACATACAATGGATCTGGCATTAAACAAAGTTACATATTTCATAGGTCACAGAAAAAGACGCATCTCTCTATAGATCTGAAAGCGGTCAGATAATAAGTACTTATGTACATACCCAAACTCAAATCTCCTATGAAACAGACCAACCGATCTGAAGCGTCTTTTGCATACATAACAATGAGTTGTAGAGGAAGAAGCGTTGCGATAAAACAGATATTGACTATGGCATAAGAGGCTCGTATGTAGATACCGGCTTGGTGAAACCTCGAATATTTTCAAGTAATGTACACAATAGCACCATTTCCAACCACTCCAAATATTGCAATAAGCAAAATACAAGTTGTCACAGTATTTTTTTTCCATAAATCACTATGTGTTACAAAATATACAGTCGACATCCCAGTAGGCACTCTCGTATTTTCTTCTGAAATAAACATGTTTATTCAAAGTTCGTTAAATCTTTATTGTCTCAAGTAATTTTTGTCTTGGTTGTGCTGTCGTAGACACGATGCAATCAGTGTGTCAATATGTCATACACCGTATTTGACACAAACTTCCTATGTTTTAGAGAAATTTGGTTTCCTTAGCGTTCAACTGAACTAATTATAGAAAAAAACCACTTCGCAAAAGGCACTGTTTTTGTACTTTAAACATAAATAGAGACACAGTAAAAGTATTCCAGTGGTAGCTCTGCAAGACAAGCAATTCAATGTCATGGGCGATACTTGGCAAGTTCATCTGAAAACAATTTTATGTCTTTCTTTTATATATTTGTAACTTGAAACAAAACAGAGTTAAACCTCACACCCACGTGATACCATGGTTCCCATGAGACACAGTAAAAGTATTCCAGTGGTAGCTCTGCAAGACAAGCAATTCAATGTCATGGGCGATACTTGGCAAGTTCATCTGAAAACAATTTTATGTCTTTCTTTTATATATTTGTAACTTGAAACAAAACAGAGTTAAACCTCACACCCACGTGATACCATGGTTCCCATGATTCATATTATGTGCTAATTAGTGTAATAGAAAAGTACTTTAAGACATAATCAAGTTACCCTCATATCGCTACCGTTATTTCCTTATTTGTGTGGCTTTCTTTGTTTGTTGCTTACTGACAACACCACATGGGATTTTTTAAATACATCACATTTCACTTGTATTTTATTTACCCCGTAAAAGAAACTAGCATGTGTCATAAAGGTGCTGATTTTATCATGGTTTAGCTGTACATACAATCGGAAAATAAAATAACATACAAGGATATAAATGTATGAGCTGAAAAATGTGCGAGTAATAATTGAATTTTTGTCATTTGGCTTAGGTTTGGTTAATTTTAATTTTTTTACCAGTTATGAGCAGCTAAAATTAAACGTGATTTACTGCGCATTGATTGAAAACTTATAATTAATTATCTGTTGGAAACTTTATCAGTAGATGGCAGCGATGGTTGTTTGTGACTTATGACAGGCCCGTTGCTGCTCTAACGTTTTATACCAGTGCGATAATGTTCAACAACCGTTACCTTCTCAGCGATACAGAGCCTTCATGAGATCTCTCACTACCGGGAAAAGGCACTCAAGCTGTTTTATAAATAATAATAATAATAAGAAGAATAAGAATAATAATGTTATGTAATTAACTTTATTATTATTATTACAATTATTATTATTATTATTATTAGTATTATTATTATTATTATTATTATTATCATCATTATTATTATCGTTATTATTATTATTATTATTATATTTGACAAGCATGATAACACATATTATACCAAATGGCTCCGCCGGGGAGTATGTTATGCAATTTTGCTTACCGTCGGGATGAATGTTACAATCGTCTTCGAACATGAAATAACGAAATATTTCTAACAATTATTCATTGCTATGAAAAGTCTAAAATATTGCAGTTAAAAATATTAAAAACTCAATCAATACGGTCACTAAAAACTAACTTCAAAAAGATGATGATTCATATCATAATATAATACCATGATATGATGCCATGATATGATATCATGGAATGATATCGTGATATAATACCATGAAATATTACCATGATATGAAAAGGTGATATGATACGAGTAAGGTATATCCATTTAAGAAGCCACGTTACGCTGAATCGTAACTAAAATAATTGACAAAATTAACAGAAAAGGGGGTCCCCTGGCGGCATATCACAGACTCTTGGTGTACAGGTAGTCGAGCAGTCCCGGTGCAGAGATGTGTATGTGTTGTGGGCGGGCGAAAATAAAAGAATTTCTCCCCATAATCAACTCAGGGTGTCTGCACTGTTGTTACAAGGCGAACGCTTACGAGCACAAACACATACACACAAACGCACACACAGAAAAATGCACAAACACGCACAAACACAGACAAAGATACTCTTGTTTCAGAGAATAGAAGTTCAGCTAAAAGTATTGTGGGATTCCTGTCAAATTCGAAATATCTGACATCACTACGTGTTTTGCATTGGTTCTGTACTTTATTGTAAGAAATAAACCCATGTGTTGATTTCTCCTGGTGATGTCACGTTAGGCTTTTCACAAGTACTGAGGTCATAACATAAAATTCAGTGCTTATCGTGGGGTTAGCATATCATAATTTTGACTGAAATCAGTCAACAGTTGCTCATGTGTGAACATCTATTGCACGTCCAACTCCCAATTTTTCGCCAAGGGAGGGGCCACTTACCTTTCAAATGGTTTTCATGCGGAGTACAGTGCCGGGAAACCCCCTTTTGGAAGAAACGAGGTGTACTGAATGAAAGTTACCCACCCCCCCCCCCCCCGCCCCTGCAATCCTCCCGCAGTTATCATGAAATTGTAGCTCAAGGCGGATGCCGTATAGTCTCAAAATTACAATATTTCTATGAGTTTTGTTTTTGACAGGTTTGGCAACACGTATTATACCAAGTGGCTTCCGGGACTTGTGCATGAGTACTTAAAATGCATCTCACCTCAATTCAACCATTTCCAAGTCGACCATTTATTGCACATCATCTGCTGACTTGAGCTAACAGCATATACTGTCGCATATACAAAAACATTTGGTATGATGATGAGGGAGGGAAGGAGGGAGGGAAGGATGGAGGGAGGGAGGGAGGGAGGGAGGGACTTTTCTCGGTCAGGAGGAATTCAAATCACTCGCGATTGAATGTAATTTGATTAAAATTTTACATTTAAATGGCTAATATTTGGAAGCTTTTACATTTTCGCGTGGTGTAGTAATAGTTGTCTGCGAATAAACTTTAATAAGCTTCCAGTTGTCTTACCTACTCAAATATCTTTATACCAATACGAAAAGGTTTCACAAACCTGACTTTCTTAATCAAAAGATAGCACTTTATAACATCAGTTAATGCCAGGAAAAGGCAATTGTGCCGCTTCATGAGAAACTCTGTGGAATATATCTTATAAGCCTTGTTTACACCCAGCGATTTTCTTTTTTGATAATTAAAATTATGAGTGATAATTATTTTATTTTATATAATTAACGTTTAATCATATTAAATATTATGCAATACACCTAGCGGCAATGCACAGGTGTAAAAAATGAGAAAGTTTATGCTTTCACTTGTTACATTCACTGCAGTGTCATTTCTAACTTAACTCGACATTACAAAGACTTAACGACGAAGCACTTTTTTATTTGCATAATGAACGTTAGCATGTTCAGGGAAGTATCTAATAGATAAAGTGATTTGATTTCCTTATTTTACCTCTATCAAAGGAATAATTCTATGTGTTTGTATTATAACAGTGATAGACCATGGGATTACCGATAATGTCAGTGCTACAGGAAATACTTAGTAGTACTTAGCCTAAAATATTTCAATTACACAAAATCAATCAAGGATATATCATAAGTACTCGTTATGTTAAGCATTGTTTGCATTAAGAGCTGAGAATCTTTGCTGATATCACATAGTTTTTGATGTGATACAATGATCCGATGCCTGAGATGATATCATGCTATGACAAAATAATATAATACCAGGATATGATACTTCTACATGATACCATGGTATGACACAATGATATCATACCAGGCTATTAACCTGCTTTGTAGGATTCCCTGAGTCGCTCCCGATATCCTGTGGTTTCACAGCTATATTTATCAGTTGTTGGCCTGTTATCTTCAAGGTTTATCAATTCGTGTCAATTCTCCACAGTTAGCTTGAATATTTGGATTCCTCACGGGCAGAAATCAGTTTCTTTTTACATTAATCCTTTTTTCTATCCCAAACTTTTTCTTTTGATTGTACTTCTTTCAGTTATTTACCGTGAGAAAACCTGACATATATTTCAATAGCATTTACATCTATGCTCTGCCTTAGTTCCCATATTACATAGAGGTTTCAATAAGGTATTGATATTTATGAGATATCATTTACTATATAAATAATAAATAAAATCATTTTTAGATAATTTTATTGACTTTCTAAAGTTATATTTTTACAGAAATTACTGCTTCAGCTCACTAACGAAGACAAACATTTCATCAATAAACAATAACAAGCGCTAATTTGAGATTGAAAACTTCCAATGTATTTAAAATATGACACTTTTAAGTTAAAAAATGTACGCATGTATAAACGCCTTGAAGCTTTTCTTTTCAATTAACTTGAAAATCAGTTTCGGTAGTTCTGTTCAAAACCGACAAACTTTTATTTAGCTCCATGTAACTGCAACTGATAAAATGCATGTTGCCAATCAAAAAATGCAATGGAATGTCTCACCTAGTAGCGTGTATGTTACTTTGCTAAAGCACAAACTGTCATTAAAAATGAGCGATAGCGAAGGAAATCTAAATAACATGGCAGCCCAAACCATTTAATCACCCGCACACTGAGGTGTAACGTTCTCCGCTGGAGCTGTATGTATGTTGACGCGCATTCTAAACCTATTCCTCTGGAGCCTGAACTCGTCACTAAATGTTGAATTGTTCCACACGAAATCTGACAAGTGATCTGGGCGAAAGCAGATTAGGTTTAGGGATACGTCTAATAACTGTGTATTTGGTTGTTTGTCCATCAAAAGCCCTCACTGCTACCATTCTCACAGTGTAAAAGCAATCACGAGGTGCATTATGTGTATACGTTGATTCTGACGAGGCATGATACCACAAGAAAGGTCACTTCGAGGTATATCTTGAATGTACCCGGTGTCCTGATAATGTCAATGAAGCTTGTAAACAGTAGTGTTACTGCGTTTGAAGTGCCAAGCCAAGTCAGTCAGATCCCATGAGAAAGACATGAGATGAGAAGGACATTATAGCGTTCGAAATTGGGTCAGGTTCTACATGTCATTATTTTTGATTTATATATTATCTTATATTAAATAAATGACAAGACGATACGGGTACATTTAATGATTTTCTGAAATCCAACATTACAAACGCGGTGCACCAACTAAAAACCTAAAACTAGTACCATATTTAGTAACGCAAAAGACAGAATTTATACAGTAGTCGCAACATATTTTTTTCAAATGATTTTCATGTTCATCTCTGTTTTATTCACAAAACGTTCAAAAGGACATGGATGATATCATTCAGCATCCAAAAGTCTGTTTCTAACGTTTCAATGCTGCTACTCTAAGATTTGCAATCTTAAAGCATTAAACAGACTTTAGTACCATTTCAGTATTTTGCAGCCGCTGCCACGATATTCTCTTCCCATGTAAAACGCCCACGCATGCCAATCATCCTTTTAAAGGCAGTTCTAAAATCTTTATGCAGTGTGAGGTATATCACTGGATCCGTGGTCGGACAGAAGCATACCAAGAGATGAGCAAGGCGCAATGTGTACCAGGCTACTGGAGCTTCTTCAGAATCCAACTCCTTCCAAGTAATACCAACCTTTAACAATGACATGTAGTCAATATGTAGCTAAATCAAACATGATACTTGCAAAAATATATTTAATATCTCTTTCCTTAAATTTAAGGCAAGAACGACGATGTAGTGTATATAAAGGTGATTTCGTAAAATGGAATTAACACAAATGAGTCAAATAGAAGACTATGCGAAATATATCTCATGCTTTGCATAAAATTCTATACATGCAATAATTTTTTAATAACATGAAGCATACTTGTTATTATTTTATGCTGTAATACCACTGAAAAATTATATACCTGTAAAATGGTTGTACGAATCACTGCTACTGGAAAAATTGTAGCCCAGAATGATCCTGATACCAGGCAAATTAATCTAAATAAAATAGTGTCTACATATATAAATATAACTAGGTCCACAGTTGTCCAGAAATACCATAAGCTTATTTTGGTTAAATAAAACTGAATGTCATGTCACAAAGACCATATAGCAACCTTACACAGCAAAACTAAATCAGATTATAAGTTAAAGCTTGAAAGGACCGCAAAGAAAGCAAGAAATTCTAATGTTATGCAAATATTACTTTAAATAAAATATTTCAAAATTTTTAGAACTAAATTTCAGAGCTATTACAAAACACAAACACGACTACTTACTTTAGGGCCTTTCTAGCGGCTTTTTTTCTTACAATTGGTTCTGTATTTCTTTGCGGGGAAAATGATGATATTTGGGCATCTTCAAGTTTTGATATTAATCGTCTTATTTTAAATATACAAAATAATGTCATAAGTGTCGGGGGAAGGTATACCAGAGACACTTGGATGATGTTGGGTAGTCTGCCTTCCAGAGTGCACATATTGATGACGTTTCTCATTTTACGCCCAAAGACCATCTCAGTACCAAATGTATACATCTGTGTCGCCACCGTTACTGTGACAGTAACATATACAATAGATCTAGCACTAAACAATGTTACATATTTCATTGGGTAACAGAAAAAGATGCATCTCTCTATAGATATGAAAGCGGTCAGATAATAAGTACTTATGTACATACCCAAAATCAAATTCCCCATCAAACATACCAACCGATCTGAAGCGTCTTTTGCATACATAACAATGAGTTGTAGTGGCACAAATGTTGCGATGAAACAGATATTGACTATGGCATAAGCTGCTCGTATGTAGATACCGGCTTGGTGAAACCTCGAATATTTCATAGTAATATACACAATAGCACCATTTCCAACCACTCCAAATATTGCAATAAGCAAAATACAAGTTGTCACGGTAATTTTTTTCCATAAATTAGTATGTGGTACAAAATATTCAGTAGACATCCCAGTCGGCACTGTCGCATTTTCTTCTGAAATAAACATGTTTATTCAAAGTTTGTTAAATCTCCTTTAATGTATCAACTAATTTTTGTATTGTATGTGCTATCGTAAACACGATGCAATCAGTGAGTCAAAATGTCACACACTGTATTTAACACAAATTGTCTATGTTCTTAGAGAAATTTGTTTTCGCTAGTTGTGTTCAACTTAACTAATTATAGACAAAACCAGTTCGCAATAGACACTGTGTTTTTTTAATTTAAACATAAATAAATCCACTGTAAAAGTGATCCAATATTAACTCTGCAAGACAAGCAATGCAAGCAAGGTGCTACTTGGAAAGTTCATCCACAAACAGTTTGGTTTCTTTCTTTTAAATATTTGTAACTAGAAACAAAACAGAGTTACACCTCACACCCACGTGATAAAACTATTCCCGTGATTTATATTATGTGCTAATTAGTATAATAGAAATGTACTTTAAGTCATTATCAAGTACCCGTCAAGGCGTTACCGTTACTTCCTTATTTGTGTGGCTTTCTTTGTTTGTTGCTTATTGACAACACCACAAAGAAGTGCAATCTATTTAGCATTCGCACTAAGGGAAAAGGCAAGCTATATGCAATGGGAAAAGGTTCATTAGCCTATACATTCAGTTTACTCATCATAGCATTATACTTTTAAAATCGCTTGAAAAAGGAGTTACGTGATTTTTTAAATGCATCAAATTTCACTTGTATTTTTTTTACCCCGTAAAAGAAACTAGCATGAGTCATAAGGGTGCTGATTTTATCATGACTTAGCGTTACATAAAATCGGAAAATAATATAAAATAAACAACGATATCTGTAAATGTACGAGTTGAAAATTGTGCGAGGAATAATTGATTTTTTGTCATTTGGCTTAGGTTTGGCTAATTTCAATTTTTTACTAGTCATGGGCAGCTAAAATTAAACATGATTGACTGCGTATTGATTGAAAACTAATTCATTACATGTTGGAAACTTTCTCACTTTATCAGTAGATGGCAGAGATGGTTCTCTGTGACTTATGACAGCCCCGTTGGTTCTCCAACGTTCTTATACCAGGAAAAGACATTTAAGTTGTTTTATAAATAATAATAACAGTAATATAAAATTAACTTTATTATTATTATTATTATTATTATTATTATTATTATTATTATTATTATTATTATTATTATTATTATTATTATTATTATTATTATTATTATTATTATTATTATTATTATTATTATTATTATTATTATTGGTATTATTATTTTATTATTATTATCATTATTATTATTATTATAAGTAGTATTATTAGTAATATTATTATTATATTTGACACGCATAATAACACATATAATACCAAAAGGCTCTGCCGTGTAGTATGTTATGCAGTTTTGCTTACCGTCGGGATGAATGCTATTATCGTCTTTGAACAAGAAATAATGAAATATTTCTAACAATTATTCATTGTTATGCAAAGTTTAAAATATTGCAGTAAAAAACATTTAAAAAACTGAATCAATACGGTGACTAAAAACTAACTTCAAAAATATGATGATTGATACCATAATATGATACCATGATATGATGCCATGATATGATATCATGGAATGATATCGTGATATAATACCAAGATATACTACCATGATATCAAAAGGTGATATGATACGAGTAAAGTATGTTGTTTAAGAAGCCAGGTAAACAAATGAGAGAAATAATTGCGCTGAATCGTAATTAACATAATTGACAAAATTACGAGAAAAGGGTGTCTCTTGGTGGTATATCACAGGATGCTGGTGCACAGGTAGTCGGGGAGTCCCTGTGCAGAGATGTGTGTATGTGTTGTGGAAGGGCGATGGAGGGAGGATGGTTGGGGTAGGGGAGCTTGAATTGAAAACAAAAGAATTTTCTCAAAAATCGACTCAGGGTGTCTGCACTGTTGTTAAAAGGCGAACGCTTACGAACACAAACACATACACACACACACACACACACACACACACACACACACACACACACACAAACATAGCCTTTCACAAGTACTGAGGTCATAACATAAAATTCAGTATTTACTGTGTGGTTAACATGTCCTAATGTTTACTAAAACCAGTCAATACTGGCTCATGTGTGAACATATATTGCTCGTCCAACTCCCATATGTTTGCCAAGGGAGGGGGCCACTTACCTTTCAATTGGTTATGATGCGGAGTACAGTTCCTAAAAATTCCCCCTTTTTTGAAACGAGGAGTACTGAATGAAAATTGCCCCCTGCAAAGCCCCCTCCGTTTTCATGAAATTGTCGCTTTGACCTCAAAATGAATTTTGTTTTTGACAGTCACGGCAACACATATTATATCAAGTGGCTTCCGGAACTTGTGTATGAGTACTTCACCAACCATTTACAAGTCGACCATTTATTGCACAACATCTGACTTGAGCTAACAGCATATACATTCGCATATTCAAACACATGTGGTGTGATGCAAGTTCCGTCGTTCCCCTTAAAATATTAACATATGAAAGGAGGGAGGGAGGGAGGGAGGGAGGGAGGGAGGGAGGGAGGGAGGGAGGGAGGGAGGGAGGGAGGGAGGGAGGGAGGGAGGGAGGGAGGGAGGGAGGGAGGGAGGGAGGGAGGGAGGGAGGGAGGGAGGGAGGGAGGGAGGGAGGGAGTGGGGATGGAAGGGTACGAGGAAGGTAGCAATACACCTTGTGGCAATGCACACATGTGAAAAATGAGAAAGTTTAGGCTTTCACTTGTTACATTCACTGCAGTGTCAATTCTAACTTAACTACACATTACAAAGACTTAACGACGAAGCACTTTTTTATTTGCATAATGAACGTTAGCATGTTCAGGAAAGTATCTAATAGATACAGTGATTTTATTTCTGCTTTTCCTCTATCAAAGGAATGATCCTGTGTGTTTGTATTATAACAGTGATAGACCATGGGGTTACCGATAATGTCAGTGCTACTGGAAATTCAAGTAGCACTTAGCCTAAAATATTTCAATTACACAAAATCAATCAAGGATATATTATAAGTACTCGTTATATTAAGCATTGTTGGCATTAAGAGGTGAGGCACAAAGATACATTCGACTCAGAATCTTTGCTGATATCCCATAGTTTTGTTGTGATACAATTATCCAATACCTGAGATGATATCATGCTATGACAAAATAATATAATACCAGGATATGATACTTTGACATGATGCCATGGTATGACACAATGATATCATACCAGGCTATTAACCTGCTGGGTAGTATTGCTTGAGTCGCTCCTGATTTCCCGTGGTTTCACAGCTATGTTTATCAGTTGTTGTGGTTACTAAGTGGACAACCCCACTTACGACAGTTACGACAGATAAGGTGCAACCGCTTATTTTCACTATTTCTTTAATATATGAATTTCAAGTGTTACCGAATGACATCATATAGCTACAATAGTAGATAAGATAATTTCATACGACACTCCAAAGAAAATTTAACATTATCTAAAAAAATGTTTAAATTACTAAAACCCGCTACACACAATATTTTGGGAGTAGCCCTTACACATCTTGCGAGGCGGCTGGGCTGTTATCTTCAAGGTTTATCAATTCGTGTCAATTCTCCACAGTTAGCTTGAACATTTGGATTTCTCAGGGGCAAAAAGCAGTTTCTTCTTACATTAATCCTATTTTCTATTCTAACTTTTCCTTTTGATTGTACTTCTTTCAATTATTTACCGTGAGAAAACCTGACATATATTTCAATAGCATTTACATCTATTTTCTGCCTTAGTTCCCATATTACATGGAGGTTTCAATAAGGTATTGATATGTACATTTACTGCATTTATGAGATGTCATTTACTATATAAATAATAAATAAAATAATTTTTAGATAATTTTGTTGACTTCAAAAATTATATTTTTACAGAAATTACTGTTTCAGCTAACAAACGAAGACAAACATTTCATCAATAAATAATAACAAGCGCTAATTTGAGATTGAAAACTTCCAATGTATTTAAAACATGGCACTTTTAAGTTAAACAAATGCACGCTTATAAAACGCTATGAAGCTTTTCTTTTCATTTAACTTGAAAATGAGTTTTAGTAGTTTTATTCAAAACCGACAAACTTTTATTTAGCTCCATGTAACTGTAACTGATAAAATGCATGTTGCCAATCAAAAAAGTGCAATGGAATGTCTCACCTAGTAACGTGTATGCGATAAGTTTGCTTAGCTAATGCACAAATTGTCATTAAAATGAGCGATAGCGAAAGACATCTAAATAACATGGCAGTCCAAACCATTACATCACCCGCACACTGAGCTGTAACGTTCTCTGCTGGAGCTGTATATGTGTTGACGCCCATTCTGAAACCTGAACTCGTCACTAAATGTTGAATTGTTGTTGCACACTAAATCTGACAAATGGTCCGGGCGAATGCAGATAAGGTTTAGGGAGACGTCTAATAACTGTGTATTTGGTTGTTTGCCCGTCAAAAGCTCTCACTGCTACCATTCTCACAGTGCAAAAGCAATCACGAGGTGCATTATGTGTATACTTTGATTCTGACGAGGCATGATACCACGAGGAAGATCACTTCGAGGTATATCTTGAATGTACCCGGTGTCCTGATAATGTCAATGAAGCTTGTAAACAGTAGTGTTACTGCATTTGAAGTGCCAAGCCAAGTCAGTCAGATCCCGTGAGAAAGACATGAGATGAGAAAGACATTATATCATTCGAAATTGGGTCAGGTTCTACAGGTCAATATTTTTGTTTTGTATCTTATCTTATATTAAATAAATGACAAGATGATACGGGCACATTTAATGATTTTCTGAAATCCAACATTACAAACGCGGTGCACCAACTAAAAACCTAAAACTAGTACCATGTTTAGTAACGCAAAAGGAAGAATTTATACAGTAGTCGTAGCATATTTTTTTCAAATGATTTTCATGTCTTTCTCTGTTTTATTCACAAAACGTTCAAAAGGACATGGATGATATAATTCAGCATCCAAAAGTCTGTTTCTAACGTTTCAATGCTGCTACTCTAAGATTTGCAATCTTAAAGCATTAAACAGACTTTAGTACCATTTCAGTATTTTGCAGCCGCTGCCACGATATTCTCCTCCCATGCAAAACGCCCACGCATGCCAAACAGTCCTAAAATCTTTATGCAGTGTGAGGTATATCACTGGATCCGTGGTCGAACAGAAGCATGCCAAGAGATGAGCAAGACGCAATGCGTACCAGGCTACAGGAGCTTCTTCAGAATCCAACTCCTTCCAAGTAATACCAACTCTTAACAGTGACACGTAGTTAATTTGTAGCTAAATAAAACATGATACTTGCAAAAATACATTTAATATTTCTTTCCTTAAATTTAAGGCAAGAACGACGATGTAGTGTATATAAAGTTGATTTCGGAAAACGGAATTAAAACAAATGACTCAAATAGAAGACTATGCGAAATATATCTCATGCTTTGCATAAAATTCTATACATGCGATAATTTTTAATAACATGAAGCATACTTGTTATTATTTTATGCTACAATGCCACTGAAAAATTACAAAATTGTTGTACGAATCACTGCTACTGGAAAAATTGTAGCCCAGAATGATCCTGATACCAGGCAAATTAATCTAAATAAAATAGTGTCTACATATATAAATATAACTAGGTCCACAGTCAAATACCAATCAATGAACAATTTTTGCTGTTTAAACAAGCTTATTTTTGGTTAAATAAAACTGAATGTCATGTAACAAAGACCATATAGCAACCTTACACAGCAAAACTAAATCAGATTATAAGTTAAAACTTGAAAGGGCTGCAAAGCAAGTAAGAAATTCTAATGTTATGCAAATATTGCTTTAAATAAAATATTTCAAAATTTTTAGAACTAAATTTCAGAGCTATTACCAAACACAAACGCGACTACTTACTTTAGGGCCTTTCTAGCGGCTTTTTTTTCTTACAATTGGTTCTGTATTTCTTTGCGGGGAAAATGATGATATTTGGGCATCTTCAAGTTTTGATATTAATCGTCTTATTTTAAATATACAAAATAATGTCGGGGGAAGGTATATCAGAGACACCTGGATGATGTTGGGTAGTCTGCCTTCTAGAGTGCACATATTGATGACGTTTCTCATTTCACGCCCAAAAACCATCTCAGTACAAAATGAATAGATCTGTGTCGCCACCGATACTGTGACCGTAACACATACAATAGATCTAGCACTAAACAATGTTACATATTTCATTGGGTAACAGAAAAAGACGCATCTCTCTATAGATATGAAAGCGGTCAGATAATAAGTACTTATGTACATACCCAAAATCAAATCCCCCATCAAACGGACCAACCGATCTGAAGCGTCTTTTGCATACATAACAATGAGTTGTAGTGGCACAAATGTTGCGATGAAACAGATATTGACTATTGCATAAGCTGATCGTATGTAGATAACGGCTTGGTGAAACCTCGAATATGTCATAGTAATATGCACAATAGCACCATTTCCAACTCCTCCAAATATTGCAATAAGCAAAATACAAGTTGTCACAGTAATTTTTTTCCATAAATTAGTATGTGGTACAAAATATTCAGTAGACATCCCAGTAGGCACTGTCGCATTTTCTTCTGAAATAAGCATGTTTATTCAAAGTTCGTTAAATCTCCTTTATTGTATCAAATAATTTTTGTATTGTATGTGCTATCGTAAACACGATGCAATCAGTGTGTCAAAATGTCACACACTGTATTTTACACAAATTATCTATGTCTTTAGAGAAATTTGTTTTCGCTAGTTGTGTTTAACTGAACTAATTATAGACAAAATTAGTTCGCCAAAGACACTATGTTTTTGCAATTTAAACATAAATAAACACACTGTAAAAGTAATCCAATGGTAACTCTGCAAGACAAGCAATGCAATGTCATGGGCGCTATTTGGAAAGTTCATCCACAAACAGTTTGGTTTCTTTCTTTTATATATTTGTAACTTGAACCAAAACAGAGTTACACCTCACATCCACGTGATAAAATTGTTCCCATGATTTATATTATGTGCTAATTAGTATAATAGAAATGTACTTTAAGACATTATCAAGTGCCCCTCAGGGCGTTACCGTTACTTCCTTATTTGCGTGGCTTTATTTGGTTGTTGCTTATTGACAACACCACAAAGGAGTGCAATCTATTTAGCATTCGCACTAAAGGAAAAGGCAAGCTATATGCAATGGGAAAAGGTTCATTTTAGCCTATAAATTCAGTTAACTCATCATAGCATTATACTTTTAAAATCGCTTGAAAAGGAGTTATTTGATTTTTTAAATACATCAAATTTCACTTGTATTTTATTTACCCCGTAAAAGAAACTAGCATGCGTCATAAAGGTGCTGATTTTATTATGGCTTAGCGGTACATAAAATCGGAAAATAATATAAAATAAACAACGATATCTGTAAATGTATGAGGTGAAAATTGTGCGAGTAATACTTGAATTTTTGTCATTTGGCTTAGGTTTGGCTAATTGCTATTTTTTACTAGTCACGGGCAGCTAAAATTAAACATGATTGACTGCGCATTGATTGAAATCCTTTAATTAATTATATATTGGAAACTTTTTTGCTATATCAGTAGATGGCAGAAATGGTTCTCTGTGACTTATAACAGGCCCGTTGGTGCTCTAACGTTTATGCCAGTGCGATAATGTTCAACAACCGTTACCTTCTCAGCTATACAGAGCCTTCAGGACATCTCTCACTACCAGGAAAAGACATTTAAGCTGTTTTATAAATAATAATAATAGTAATATATAATTACCTTTATTATTAATATTATTATTATTATTATTTTTAATATTAATATTATTATTATTATTATTATTATTATTATTATTATTATTATTATTATTATTATTATTATTATTATTATTATTGTTATTATTATTATTATTATTATATATTTGAGACGCATGATAACACATATAACACCAAATGGCTCTGCCGGGTAGTATGTTATGTAGTTTTGCTTACCGTCAGGATGAATGTTATAATTGTCTTCGAACAAGAAATAATGAAATATTTCTAACAATTATTCATTGTTATGCAAAGTTTAAAATATTGCAGTCAAAAATATTACAAAAACTGAATCAATACGCTTACTAAAAATTAACTTCAGAAATGTAATGATTGATACCATAATATGATACCATGATATGATGCCATGATATGATATCATGGAATGATATCGTGATATAATACCATGATATACTACCATGATATCGAAAGGTTATATGATACGACTAAAGTATGTCCGCTTAACAAGCCAGGTAAACAAATGAGAGAAATAAGTGCGCTGAATCGTAATTAACATAATTGACAAAATTGACAGAAAAGGGTGTCTCCTAACGGTATATCACAGGATGTTGGTGCACAGGTAGTCGGGGAGTCCCAGTGCAGAGATGTGTGTGTGTGTGTGTTGTGGAAGGGCGATGGAGGGAGGATGGTTGGGGAGGGGGAGCTTGAATTGAAAATAAAAGAATTTCTCTCAAAAATCAACTCAGGGTGTCTGCACTGTTGTTACAAGGCGAACGCTTACGAACACAAACACACACACACACACACACACACACACACACACACACACACACACACACACACACACACACACACACACACACAAACATAGCCTTTCACAAGTACTGAGGTCATAACATAAAATTCAGTATTTACTGTGTGGTTAACATGTCCTAATGTTTACTAAAACCAGTCAATACTGGCTCATGTGTGAACATATATTGCTCGTCCAACTCCCATATGTTTGCCAAGGGAGGGGGCCACTTACCTTTCAATTGGTTATGATGCGGAGTACAGTTCCTAAAAATCCCCCCTTTTTTGAAACGAGGAGTACTGAATGAAAATTGCCCCCTGCAAAGCCCCCTCCGTTTTCATGAAATTGTCGCTTTGACCTCAAAATGAATTTTGTTTTTGACAGTCACGGCAACACATATTATATCAAGTGGCTTCCGGAACTTGTGTATGAGTACTTCACCAACCATTTACAAGTCGACCATTTATTGCACAACATCTGACTTGAGCTAACAGCATATACATTCGCATATTCAAACACATGTGGTGTGATGCAAGTTCCGTCGTTCCCCTTAAAATATTAACATATGAAAGGAGGGAGGGAGGGAGGGAGGGAGGGAGGGAGGGAGGGAGGGGGGGAGGGAGGGAGGGAGGGAGGGAGGGAGGGAGGGAGGGAGGGAGGGAGGGAGGGAGGGAGGGAGGGAGGGAGGGAGGGAGGGAGGGAGGGAGGGAGGGAGGGAGGGAAGGGGGATATTAGCCAACTTGAACTTTTTCTCGGTCACGAGCAATTCAAATTGCTCGCGATTGAATACATTTTGATTAAAAATTTACATTCCAATGGCTAATATTTGGAAGCTTTTACATTGCTCGCATGGCGTAGCAAAAGTTATCTGCGAATTAGCTTTATTAAGCTTTCTCTTGTCTTGGCTGCTCATATATCTTTATACCAATACGAAAAGTTTTCACAAACATTACCTTCTTAAGTACACTTTTTAACATCTATGAATGCTAGGAAAACGTAATTATGCCAGTTCATGAGAAACTCTGTAGATTATATCTGTATAAGCCTTTCTGACACCCAACGAGGTTCTTTGTTTTTAATTAAAATTATCATTGATAATTCTTTTATTTTCTATTGTTAACGTTTAATGATATCAAATATCATACAATACACCTAGTGGCAATGCACACATGTGAAAAATGAGAAAGTTTATGCTTTCGTTTGTTACATTCACTGCAATGACAATTCTAAGTTAACTCGACATTACAAGGAATTAACGACTAAACCCTCTTTTTATTTGCATAACGAAAGTTAGCATGCTCGGGGAACAATCTAATAGATACAGTGATTTTATTTCTGCTTTTTCTTTATCAAAGGAATGATTCTGTATGTTTGTGTTTTAACAGTGATAGACCATGGGGTTATCGATAACATCAGCCCCACTAGCATCTTCAGCACTTAGTCTTAGACACATTTCAATCACCGAAAATCAATTCAGGATATATTATAAGTACTCGTTATATTAAGCATTGTTTGCATTAACAGCTGAGGCACAAAGATTACATTCGACTCGGAATCGGAATCGTATTAATGATATGATACAATGAGCCGACACCCTGAGACAATATCATGGTATGACAAAATAATATAATACCGGGATATGATATTTTGACATGATACCATGGTATGACACAGTGATATCATACCAAGCTATTAACCTGCTGGGTAAGATTGTCGGAGTCGCTCCTGATTTCCCGTGGTTTCACAGCTATGTTTATCAGCTATTGTGATTACCAAGTGGACAACCCCATATATGGTAAATAAAGCGCAACCGGTTATTTTCACCATTTGCTTTATATAGTGTACAATGTTTTAGCCGAATGATATAATAGAGCAACAGTATTAGATAAGATAATTTCATACGAAACTCCAAAGAAAGTGTAACATTACAATAACCAAGAACCGCTAGGCACGCCATTTTAGGACTATCCCTTACTCATTTTGGAAGGCGGTTGGACTGTTATCTTTAAGGTTTATCAAGTGATGACAATTTTATAAAGTTAGCTTGAAGAGTTTGGTTTTTCACGTGCAGAAATCAGTCTTCTTTTACATTAATCCCATTTCCCTATCCTAAAATATTTCTTTTGTATGTGATTCGTTCAATTATTTACTGCAAGAAATCCTTACATATATTTTAGTAATATTTACATCTGTGTTCTGCCTTAGTTACCATATTACACAGAGGTTTTTGTAAGGTATTCATATGAATATTTACTGTATTTACCATATATCATTTACTATTTAAATAGTAAATAAAAATATTTGAGCTAATTTGTATTGACTTCACAAAATTATATTCTTACAGCAATTACTATTTCAGTTCACAAAAGAAGACAAACATTTCTTCAGTTAATAATAGCAAGCTCTAAATTGAGATTGAAAACTTCCAATGCATTTAGAATATCATAATTTCAAGCTAAAATGTACGCATGTGTACGCTTTGAAGCTTTTCTTGTAATTTCACTTGAAAATCAGTTTCACCAAAACCAACAAACTCTTATTTAGCTCGAAAAACTGTAACTGAAATAAAACATTTTTGTAATAAGCGTTTTTGTGTAAAAGGCAGGCCCCACCCATTAACGTGTATGTCAGAAGTACTTTTAACTAAAGGTCAAACTGTTATTAAAACTGAGCAGTAACGAAAGACAACTAAATAGCACGGCACGCCCATTCCTCTATAACCTGTTCTCGAAACCAAATGCTGAGTCGTTCAACAACAAAATTGATCTGCGGTAGGGATGAATACAGATTCTGTTTTAGGGAGGCGTCTAACGACTGTTTATTTTGGGTTTTTCTCCATCAAAATACCTTATTCTTACTATTGCTACTATAAGCAATAATAGGGTAAATTGTTTGGATACATCAATTTTGGCTTTGCTTCGAGATATATCTTGGACGCTGCAAAAACCAGATGTCTTTTGGGGATTGCAGGATGTTTGCTATTTGGTCATGACGTCAGTACATCCAAATTTGAACTTTTGAAATGTGTTGTGTTGTCAAACATCCAGTACTTCACTGATGCTCACCACGTCATTGGCTTTCGTCATGGCCTTCAAAACACTGCTAGAAAATACTCTCTGTACCGCTCATACATTGTAGACAATGCTTACTGCTTGTAAATTGGTTGTTTGTTTTGCTATTTTAATTTGTCATTTTACTGGAAAATTCAAAACAAATTTTCAAAACAGCTTTGTTCAATGAAGCCACACATTTTAACGTAAAAAGAATGTTTATATTTTATGTTTTTTTTGAATATATTTAGCAATATCTCACAATTTCCAAAACTTTTTATTGATGTAACACGCCACTTTCGACCCCATTTTCAATAAAAATACGAAAATTTCACCATATAGCAGTTAGTTTTGTCAATTATACCACAGTCAGATTTAGTAAGCACAGAGGAAAAGAGGGGCGCGTTCTTTTTGTCAAAAGATTACGAGAAAGGCTGTTGGATGATTTGAAGAAGGTGGTCAAAAGGAACAAAACAGCTGTTTGCTGTATGAGTTTTAATATCATTTTCAACTAAAAATCGGCGCTGGTTTGACTTCGGAATCCCGATGTCAATCTGGCGTGAAAATTCGACGTCATATACAGCCAAAACCGGTGCGTCGATCCCACGTCAAAAACTTTAGGTCACGACGTTAACGTCAAAATGTTTTATGGGGGTGTGCCCGGTGTCTGTTAACGCCTATCAAGCTTGTAAAGAGCAGTTTAATTGCATCTCAAGTGCCAAACCATTATCAATCAGAGAAATCACTAAGCTGTTAGGCTGTCAGATGCCGTAAGAACCTTATGTAAACGCCGAGACAAACAAGATGATATAATGTAACGACACTATATCGTGTAAAAATGGGTCAGGTTTTACATGTCAAAGTTCACTGAAAACAACTAGCCCTTCCAAAAATATTCAATTTTTTTGTTTAATATCTTTTCTATTAATGACAACACGATGGGGGGGGGGTACATTTAATGATTTCCTGAAACACAATGTACCAAACGCTAACAGAATTAGGTGCACCAACTAAAACTCTAAAACTAAAACTAAGAATAAATCTAAAAATAGAATAGTGTCAATATATATAAATATACCTAGGTCCAAAGCTGTCCAGAAATACTAATCAAATCTTTTTCAACAAGCCTATTTCTGTTAAATAAAACTGAATGTCATGTCAAAAAACCATATAGCAACTTTAAAAAGTAAAACTAAATTAGATAATAAGTGAAAGCTTGAAAGGATTGCAAAGCAAGTTAGAAATTCTAATGTTATACAAATATTACTTTAAATAAAGTATTTCAAGATTTTAATAACCAAATTTTAGAGATATTACAAAACACAAACACTACTACTTGCCTTAGGGCCGTTTTAGCCGCTCTTTTTTCTTACAGTTGGTTCTGTATTTCTTTGCAGGGAAAATGATGATATTTGGGCATCTTCAAGTTTTGATATTAATCGTCTTATTTTAAATATACAAAATAATGTCATAAGTGTTGGGGGAAGGTGAATCAGAGACATTTGGATGATATTGTGTAGTCTGCCTTCCAGAGTGCACATATTGATAACGTTTCTCATTTCACGCCTAAAAACAATCTCAGTACCAAATGTATAGATCTGTGTCGCCACTGATACTGTGACAGTAACACATACAATAGGACTAGTACTCATTGGGTAACAGAAAAAGACGCATCTCTCTATAGATATGAAAGCGGTCAGATAATAAGTACTTATGTACATACCCAAACTCAAATCTCCTATCAAACAGACCAACCGAAAATTGCTTTCGCTACTTGTGTTCAACTTAACTGATTAAAAAAAAACACTTCGCAAAAGACACTGTGTTTTTTTGTAATTTAAAGATGAATAAACACACTGTAAAAGTAATCTAATGGTACCTCTGCAGGACAAGCAATGCAGTGCCATGGACGCTACTTGGCAAGTTCATCTGAAAAAAGTTTGGTTTCTTTCTTTTATATATTTGTAACTTACAAACTTACACCTCACACCCACGTGATACCATGGTTTCCAGGAATTATAATGTGTGCTAATTAGTATAATTGAAATTTACTTTAAGACATTATCAAGTGCTCCTCAAGGCGTTACCGTTATTTCCTTATTTGTGTGGCTTTCTTTGTTTGTTGTTTATTGACAACACCACAAAGGAGTTCAATCTATTTAGCATTTGCACTAAGGGAAAAGGCACGCTATATGCCATGGACATGGCTCAGTTAGCACATCATAGCATTATACTTTTAAAATCGCTTGAAAAGGAGTTATTTGATTTTTTAAATACATCAAATTTCACTTGTATTTTATTTATCCCGAGAAAGAAACTGCGTCATAATGGTGTTGATTTTATCGTGGTTTAGTGCTACATAACATCGAAAAAAAAAATAAAATAAACAGCAATATCTGTAAATGTATGAGTTGAAAATTGTGCGAGTAATAGTTTTTCTCATTTATCTTAGGTTTGGTTAATTTCAATTTTTTACTAGTCATGAGCAGCTAAAATTAAACATGATTGACTGCATTATGATTGAAACTTATAACTAATTATGTATTGGAAACTTTTTGCTTTATCAGTAGATGGCAGCGATGGTTCTCTGTGACTTATGACAGGCCCGTTGCTGCTCTAACATTTTTATACCAGTGGGATATTGTTCAAAAACCGTTACATTTTCACCGATACAGAGCCTTTATGACATCCCTCACTACCAGGAAAATGTATTAAATGTATTAAAGCTGTTTTATAAATAATAATAACGATACTAATTATAACAGCAATTATTATTATTATTATTATTATGTTATTTTTATTTTTTATTATTGTCGTTATTATTATAATTACTATTATTATATTTGTCACGCATGACAACACATATAATACCAAATGGCTCAGCCGCGGAGTATGTTATGCAGTTTTGTAATCATCTTCGAACAAGAAATAATGAAATATTTCCAACAATTATTCATTGATATATATATATATATATATATATATATATATATATATATATATATATATAATATATGAAAAGCCTTAGACATTGCAGTCAAAAATATTTAAAAAAACTGAATCAATACGGTCACTAAAAACTAACTTCAAAAAAGATGATGACTGATACCACAATATGATACAATGATATGGTGCAATGATATGATATCTTGGAATGATATCGCGATATAATACCATGATATGTTACCATTATATAAAAAGTGATATGATACATGCAAAGTATATCCGATTAAGAAGCCCGGTTACCATGTGAGAGAACTGAGAACTGACAAAATTAGCAGAAAGGGGGCTTCCTGGCGGTATATCACATGCTGTTGGTGCACAGATAGTCGAATAGTCCCGGTGCAGAGATGTGTTTGTGTTGTGGACGGGCGGTGGAAGGAGGAGGATTGGGGAGAAGGAGTCTGAATTGTTTACATAGGAAAATAAAGAAAACAAAAGAATTTTTCTCGAAAATCAATTCAGGTTGTCTGCACTATTGTTACAAGGCGAACGCGTAGGGAACACAAACACATACATACAAGGGCACACAAATAAAATGTACATACACACGAACACACACAAACATACTCTTGCTAAAAGTATTGTGAGATTTCTGCCAAATTCGAAATATTTGACATCACTTCGTGTTTTGCATTGAATCTGTACTTAACGGTAAGAAAGAAAGCCATGTGTTGATTTCTCCTAGTGATGTCACGTTAGGTTTTTCACAAGTACAAGGTCATGGAGGTCATAACATAAAATTCAGTATTTACCGAAGGGTTAGCATGTCCTAATGTTGACTAAAATCAGTCAACACTTGCTCACGCGGGGAAGCGAGGGGGAGGGAGGGAGGGAGGGAGGGAGGGAGGGAGGGAGGGAGGGAGGGAGGGAGGGAGGGAGGGAGGGAGGGAGGGAGGGAGGGAGGGAGGGAGGGAGGGAGATTAGTTAATTTGAACTTGTACTCGGTCACGAACAATTTAAATCGCTCGCGATTGAATGTATTTTGATTAAAAATTTGCATTCCAATGGCTAATACTGGCATGCTTTTACATTGTTAACATGGTGTAGCAATAGTTTTCTGCGAATAAACTTTAATAAGCTTTCAGTTGTCTTAGGTACTCAAATGTCTTTATGCCAATGCGAAAAGGTTTCCCAAACATTACTTTCTTAATCACACGTAAAACATTATAACATCAATGAATGCCAGGAAAAGGCAATTATGCCGCTTCATGAGAAGCTCTGTAGAACATATCTGTATAGGCCTTTCTGACATCCAGTGAGGTTCTTTGTTGATAATTAAAGTTATAAGTGATAAATTAATTTTAAATAATTAATGTTTATTCGTATTACATATCTTACAATGCACCTCATGACAATGCACCCATGTAAACAATGAGAAAGTGTGTACTTTCGTTTGTTACTTTCACTGCCATATCAATTAAAAGCTAAATCGACACATACAAAGACTTAACGACGAAATCTTTTTTTATTTGCATCAAGAAAGTTAGACAAATTACACATATTACACACAGTTCAGGGAAGTATGTAATAGATACAGTGACTTTATTTCTGCTTTTTCTCTATCAAAGGAATGATTCTGTGTGTATTATAATAGTGATAGACCATGGGGTTACCGATAATGCCAGTCCCATTGGAATTTTCCCTACTTAGTCTAAAACATATTTCAATAACACAAAATCAGTCAAGGATATATTGTAATTACTCGTTACATTAATCATTGTTTGTATTAAGAGCTGAGGGACAAAGACTAAATTCAACTCGAAATCTTTGCTGATATCCTATAGTTTTGATATGATACAATGATTCGATACCTGAGATGATATTATTGTATGACAAAATAATATTATACCAGGATGTGATACTTTGACATGATGCCATGGGTATGACAATGATATCATACCAGAATTTTATGTTATTAGGTAGGATTGTATGAGTCGCTCCTGATTTTCTGTAGTTTATCAGCTATGTTTATCAGCTATTGTGGTTACCAAGTGGACATCCACATTTATGGTAGATAAAGCGCAATCGCTTATTTTCACTAATTATTTGATACAGTATACAATCTGTTATTCGAATGATATAATAGGGCAACAATAGTAGATAAGATGATTTGAACGAAACTCCAAAGAAAGTGGAACATTATCTCGATAAATTTAAAAATAACAAAGAATCGGTACGCACGCCATTTTAGGACTATCCCTTACTTATGCTGCGAGGCGGTTGGGCTGTTACCTTTAAGGTTTATCAAGTGACGACAATTTTTCACAGTTAGCTTGAATAGTTTGATTTTTTTACGTGTAGAAATCATTCTTCTTTTCCATTAATCCCATTTCTCTATCCATCCCAAATTATTTCTTTTCTATATACTTCTTTCAATTATTTGCTGTAAGTGATCCTTACATATATTTCAGTAATATTTACGTTTGTGTTCTGCCTTAGTTACCATATTACATAGATGTTTCAATAAGGTATTGATATGCACATTTACTGTATTAATCAGATATATTAGTAATAAATAAAAACATTTTGAGCTAGTTCTTACTGACTTCAGAAAATTATATTCTTACAGCAATTACTATTTCAGCTCACAAAAGAAGACAAACACTTCATCAGTTAACGATAGCAAGCACTAATTTGAGATTAAAAACTTCCAATGCATTTAAAATATGATAGTTTTAAATACAAAATGTACGCATGTGTAAATTATTTGACGCTTTTCTTGTAACTCTTATTTAGCTCAACAAAACTGTAACTGAAACAAAATAAAAGCTTTTTGCAAAAGACAGGTCCCACCCAGTAACATGTAGGTCATAAATTCTCTTAACTAAAGCTCAAAATGTCATTGAAATGAGCAGTAACGAATGACAACTAAATAGCATGGCACGCCAAACTACTCCGTCACCAAGATATGCGTTAACGCCCATTCCTAACGATTCCTCTATAACCTGTACTCGCCACTAAATGCTGAATCGTTCAACAATAAACCTGATCTGCGGTAGGGGCGAACACAGATTCTTTTTTATTATTATTATTTCTCCATAAAAATATCTCACTCTTACCATTGTGGCAGTGCATAAGCACCAATAGGGTAAATTGTTTGGATACGTCAATTCTGGTTTCCCTTCGAGATATATCTCGGACCCAGCAAACACCGGATGGCCTTTGGGGATTGCAAAATGTTTGCTATTTGGTCATGACGTCAGTACATCCAAATTTGAACTTTTGAAATGTGTTGTGTTGTCAAACATGCAGTACTTCGCTGATGCGCACTACGTCATTGGCTTTCGTCATGGCCTTCAGAACTTAGGAACGCCGCTAAAAAATACTCTCTGTACCGCTCATACATTGTCGACAAATGATTCCTGCTTGTAAATTGGTTGTTTGTTTTGCTATTTTAATTTCTCCTTTTATCGGAAAATTCAAAACAAATGTCAAAACAGGAATTCTTAACGATTCGCAAACATACTTAAGATGTCGTTTGTTGAACGAGGTCACACATTTTAACGTAAAATGAATGTTTATGTTTATGCTTATGGCTATATTTAGCAATATCTCACATTTTTTATTGATCTAACTCGTCACTTTTGATTCCATTTGCAATAAAAAATAGGAAAATTGGACCATATAGCAGTTACTTTTGTTAATTATGCTACAGTCAGATTTGATAAGCATCGGAATCCCGACTTCAATCTGGCGTGAAAATTCGACGTCGGTTCTATTTCAACCAAAATCAGGGCGTCGATCCTATGTCAAAACCTTTAGGTCAGGGCGTTAATGTGATGTTATTCTGGCGTCAAAATGTTTGATAAGCGTGTGCTCGGTGTCCTGTGAACGCCTATGAAGCTTGTAAAGAGCAGTTTTACTGTATCTGAAGTGCCAAAGCAATACTAAATCAGTGAAAGCACTAGGCTGTAAGGCTATCAGATTGCATCAGATGTAAACACCTTGAGAAATGAGAGAATATAATGTAAAGACACTATATCATGTAAAATTGAGTCAGACTCTACATTTCAAATTTCATTGAAACACTTTACCCCCTTCAAGACTATTTTTGTTTAAAATCTTTTTTTTAATGACAAGACGATGAGGATACATTTGATGATTTCAAGAAACACAGTGTACCAAACGCTAACAGAAAGAGGTGCACCTGCTAAAAATCTAAAACGAGTACATATTTAGTCATGCAAATGGCAAAATATATACAGTTCTCGTAAAATTTAATTTTATCATACAATTTTCACGTCTTTCTCTGTGTAATTCAAGGAATGATCACAAGGACTTGAACAATTTCATTCAGCATTCGACAGTCTCTTTCCAACGTTACAATGTTGTTATTTTAAGATTTGCATATTTTAAAACATTAAAAGCACTTAAGTAACATTTCAGTATTTTGTAACTGCTGCTACGATATTCTCTTCCCACGTAAACCGCCCACGGATGCCAATCATCCTTTTAAAAGCAGTTCTAAAATCTTTATGCACTGTGAGGTATATCACTGGATCAGTGACAGGACTGAAGCATACCAAGAGATGAGCAAGGCGCAATGCGTGCCAGGCTACAGGAACTTCTCCAGCATCCAACTCCTTCCAAGTAATACCAGCCTTTAACAATGACATACAGTAAACATGTAGCTAAATAAAACACGATAATTGCAAATAGACATTTAATATGTCTTCCTTAAATTTAAGTCAAGAACCAAGACGTTGTGTATATAAAAGTGATTTCGTAAAATTTAATTAAAACAAATGCTTCAAATAGAAGACCATGCGAAATATATTTCATGGTTTCCATAAAATTCTAAACATGCGATAATATTTTAATAAAATGAAGCATACTAGTTATTATTTTATGATATAATGCCACTGAAAAATTATATACCTGTAAAATTGTTGTGCGAATCACTGCTACTGGAACAATTGTAGCCCAGAATGATCCCGAAACCAGGAAAATTAATCTTAATAAAATAGTGTCAACATATATAAATATAAGTAGGTCCAAAGATGCCCAGAAATACCAATCAAGTCACAATTGTTACTGTTTCAACAAGCCTATATCTGTTAAATAATACCGAATATCATGTCACAAAGACCAGTAAACAGGAAAACTAAATCAGAATTATAAGTTAAAGCTTGAAAGGATTGCGAAGCAAGTTAGAAATTCTAATGTTATGCAAATATTACTTTATATAAAATATTTTAAGATTTAATAACCAAATTGCAGAGCTATTACAAAACACAAACGCGACTACTTACCTAAGGGCCTTTTTGGCCGCCTTTTTTCTAACAATTGGTTCTGTATTTCTTTGCGGGAAAAATGATGACATTTGAGCATCTTGAAGTTTTGATATTAATCGTCTTATTTTAAATATACAAAATAATGTCATAAGTGTTGGGGGAAGGTGAATCAGAGACATTTGGATGATATTGTGTAGTCTGCCTTCCAGAGAGCACATATTGATGACGTTTTTCATTTCACGCCCAAAAACCATCTCAGTACCAAATGTATAGATCTGTGTCGCCACTGATACTGTGACAGTAACACATACAATAGATCTAGCACTAAACAATGTTACGTATTTCATTGGGTAACAGAAAAAGACGCATCTCTCTATAGATATGAAAGCGGTCAGATAATAAGTACTTATGTACATACCCAAACTCAAATCTCCTATCAAACAGACCAACCGATCTGAAGCGTCTTTTGCATACATGACAATGAGTTGTAGCGGAACAAGTGTTGCGATAAAACAAATATTGACTATGGCATAAGCTGCTCGTATATAGATACCGGCTTGGTGAAACCGCGAATATTTCCTAGTAATGTATATAATAGCACCATTTCCAACTCCTCCAAATATTGCAATAAGCAAAATACACGTTGTCACGAATGTTTTCCATAAATAATGATTGTGTGGTACAAAATATTCAGTAGACATCCCAGTGGACACTGTCGCATTTTCTTCTGAAATAAACATGTTTATTCAAAGTTCGTTAAATCTCCTTTATTGTATCAAATAATTTTTGTCTTGTTTATCCTATCGTAAACACGATGCAATCTATGTGTCAAAATGTCACACACCGTGTTTGACACAAATTGTCTATTTTTTTAGAGAAGTTTGTTTTCGCTACTTGTGTTCAACTAAACTAATTTTAAACAAAACCACTTCGCAAAAGACACTGTGTTTTTGTAATTTAAACATGAATAAACACACTGTAAAAGTAATCCAATAGTAGCTCTGCAGGACAAGCAATGCAAGGCCATGGGCGCTACTTGGCAAGTATATATAAAATAGTTTGGTTTCTTTCTTTTATATATTTTTAACGTGAAACAAAACACAGTTAGACCTCACACCCACGTGATACCATGGTTCCCAGGATTTATAACGTGTGCTAATTAGTATAATGGAAATGTACTTTAAGACATTATCAAGTGCCCCTCAAGGCGTTACCGTTATTTCCTTATTTGTGTGGCTTTCTTTGTTTGTTGCTTATTGACAACACCACAAAGGAGTGCAATCTATTTAGAATTCGCACTAAGGGGAAAAGCAAGCTATATGCAATGGGAAATGGTTCATTTTACCATATCAATTCAGTTAACTCAGAATAGCATTATACTTTTCAAATCGCTTGAAAAAGGAGTTACGTGATTTTTAAATACATTAAATTTCACTTATATTTTATTTACCTTGTGAAAGAAACTAGTATGCGTCATAAAGATGCTGATTTTATCATGGTTTAGCGGTACATGAAATCGGAAAATAAAATAAAATAAAAAACGATATCTGTAAATGAATGAGTTGGAAAATGTGTGAGTAATAATTGATTTTTTTTTGTCATTTGGCTTAGTTTTGGTTAATTTCATTTTTTTACCAGTCATGAGCAGCTAAAATTAAACATGATTGACTGTGTGTTGATTGTAAACTTATAATTAATTATATGTTGAAAACTTTCTTGCTTCATCAGTAGATGGCGGCGATGGTTCTTTGTGACTCATCACAGGCCCGTTGCTGCCCTAACGTTTTTATACCAGTGCGATAATGTTCAACAACCGTTACCTTCTCAGCTATACAGAGCCTTCATGACATCTCTCACCATCAGGAAAAGGCACTAGAGCGGTTTTATAAATAATAATACTAATAATAATAATGATATATAATTACCTTAATTATAATTATTATTATTATTATTACTATTGGAATTATTATTTTATTGTCGTTATTATTATTATTATTATTATTATTATTATTATTATTATTATTATTATTATTATTATTATTATTATTATTATTATTATTATTATTATTATTATTATTATTATTATTATTATTATTATTATTATTATTATTATTATTATTATTGACAAGCATGATAACGCATATAATACCAAATACCTCCGCCGGGGAGTATGTTATGCAGTTTTGCTTACCCATGGAATGAATATTACAATCATCTTCGAACAAGAAATAATGAAATGTTAAAAATGTTAAAAAAACAATCAATACTGTCACTAAAAACTAACTTCAAAAAATGATGATTGATACCATAACATGATACCATGATGTGATGCAATGATATGATATCATGGAATGATATCGCGCCGTACTTTACGGTAAGAAAGTTAGCCATGTCTTGATTTCTTCTAGTGATGTCACGTTAGCCTTTTTCACAAGAATGGAGGTATGGAGGTCATAACATAAAATTCAGTATTTACCAAAGGGTAAGCATGTCCTAATGTTGACTAAAATCAGTCAACACTTGCTCATGCGTGAACATCCATTGCACGTCCAAGTCCTATTTGTTCGCCAAGGGAGCTTCGACCTGAGAGAGGGAGGGGACTACTTAGTCAAAAAACATATTTTAATGACACAAAATCAATCAAGGATATATTATAATTACTTAATATATGCTTAATATAACGATATTAAGCATTGTTGGCATTAAGAGCTGAGGCACAAAGATTATATTCGACTTTTTTTTGCTGATATCCCATAATTTTGATATGATACAATGATTCAATACCTGAGATGATATCATGCTGTGACAATATAATATTATACCAGGATGTGATACTTTGACATGATACCATTATATGACACAATGATATCATATCATAATAGTATGTTGCCAGGTAGGATTGTGTGAGTCGTTCCTGATTTTACATGGTTTCACAAGTATGTTTATCAGCTACTGTGATTACCAAGTGGACAACCCCATTTGTGGTAGATAAAGCGCAACCGCTTATTTTCACAATTTGTTTGATATAGAATACAATGTGTTATCCGAATGATATCATATAGCTACAATAGTAGATGAGATGATTTTATACGAAACTCCAAAGAAAGTGTAACAGTATCTAAATAAATCTTAAAATTACTAAGACCCCCTACGCACAATATTTTGAGCGCAGCCCTTACACATCTTGCGAGGCGGCTGGACTGTTATCTTCAAGGTTTATCAACTCATGCCAGTTCTCCACAGTTAGCTTGAACATTTGGATTCCTCACGGGCAGAAATCGGTTTCTTTTTACATTAATCCTGTTTTCTATCCCAAAAATACTTCTTTTCTTAATACCTCTTTTAATTATTTACCGTGAGAAAACCTGACATATATTTCAATAGCATTTACATCTATGTTCTGCCTTAGTTCCCATATTACATAGAGGTTTCAATAAGGTATTGATATGTACATTTACTGTATTTATCAGAAATCATTTACTATTTAAATAATAAATAAAAATATTTCGGGCTAATTTTATTGACTTGCGAAAATTTTATTTTTACAGCAATTATTGTCTCAGCTCATAAAAGAAGACAAATATTTCATCAATTAACAATAACAAGCACTAATTTGAGATTGAAAACTTTCAATGCATTAAAATATGACATTTTTAAGTTAAAAATGCGCTAAATGATTTGAAGCTTTTCTTGTACTTTAACTTGAAAATCAGTTTTACTAGTTTTATTCAAAACCAACACATTTTTATTTAGCTCCGTATAACTGCAACTGATTCAATGCATTTCGCCAATCAAACAAATCTTGTAACGGACGGACCCACCTAGTAACGTGTATGCTATAAGTTTGCTTAACTAATGCACAAACTGTCATTAAAAATGAGCAGTAGCGAAGTACATCTAAATAGCATGGCAGTCCAGACCATTACGTCACCCGCACATTGAGGTGTTACGTTCTCCTTTCTAGCTGTATATATGGTGACGCCCATTCTAAACGATTCCTCTGGAACCTGAACTCGTCACTAAATGTTGAATTATTCCACACTAAATCTGGTCGGGGCGAATGCAGATTATGTTTAGGGAGACGCCTAATAACTGTGTATTTGGTTGTTTGTCCATCAAAAGCTCTCACTGCTACCATTCTGACAGTGCAAAAGCAATCATGAGGTGCATTATGCGTACACGTTGATTCTGACTAGGCATGATAACACGAGGAAGATCACTTCGAGGTATATTTTGGGTGTATCAGGTTTCCTGATAATGTCTATGAAGTTTGTAAACAGTGGTGTTACTGCATCTGAAGTGCCAAGCCAAATCAGTGAAAGCACTAGCGTGTAAGATTGTCAGATGCCGTCAGCACCTTGTGTAAGCACCTTGAGAAATGAGATGAGAAAGCATAATCACACTATATATATCGTGTAAAATTGGGTCAGGTTCAACATGTCTTTTTTATTTAATATTTGATCTGTTATATGATAAATGACAAGACGATACGGGTACATTTAATGATTTTCTAAACCTCAATATGCCAATCGCCAACATAACGAGGTGCACCAACTTAAAAACCTAAAACTAGTACCATAATTAGTAATGCAAATGGCACGTTATATGCAGATATCGTAACATATTTTTTTCAAATGATTTTCATATCTTCCTCTGTTTTATTCACAAAATTATCATAAGGGCATGGGTGATATCATTCAGCATCCAACGGTCTGTTTCTAACGTTTCAATGCTGTTGCTCTAAGATTTGCAATTATAAAACATTAAACAGACTTAAGTACCATTTCATTATTTTGCAATTGCTGCCACGATATTAGCTTTCCAGGTAAAATGACCACACATACCAGTCATCCATTTAAAGGCAGTTCTAAAATCTTTGTGCACTGAGAGGTATATCACTGTATCCGTGACAGGACAGAAGCATACCAAGAGATGAGCGCAATGCGTACCAGGCTACCGGAGCTTCTTCGGCATCCAACTCCTTCCAAGTAATCCCAGCCTTTAACAATGACATGCAGTCAACATGTAGCTGAATAGAACACGATAATTGCAAATAGATATTTAGTGTGACTTTCCTTAAATATAAATCATAGCAATGGTGTAACGTATATAAATGTGATTTCTTAAAATGGAATTAAATCAAATGCATCAAACGGAAGAATATACCTCATATATTTTATGCTTTGCGTAAAATTCCATACAATATAAAATTATATAAAATAAAATGAAATATAAAATTCTAAAATATATAAAATTCTATTCCATGTCTGTAAAATTGTTGTACGAATCATTGTTACTAGAACAACAGTAGCCCAGAATGATCCTGAAACCAAGAAAATTAGCCTAAATAAAATATTGTCAACATATATATAAATATACCTAGGTATCAGTTGTCCAGAAATACCAATCAATTAACAATTGTTACTGTTACAACAAGCCTATTTCTGTAAAATGAATCTGAATGCCATGTCACAAAGATCATATAGCCACTTTAAACAGCAAACAGTGAGAAGTTAAAGCTTGAGAGGATTCCACACAAAGTTAGAAATTCTAATGTTATGCAAATATTACTTAAAATAAAATATCTCAAGATTTTAGAACCGAGTTTCAGAGCTATTACAAAGCACAAACGCGACATCTTACCTTAGCGCCTTTTTAGCGACCTTTTTCATTACACTTGGTTCTGTATGATGCTATCCCGAACACTCGCGTAACGTCTAAAATACATCTATACTAGATCGGCAATATCGGCAACTTCGTCGGCCGATGTATCGGTTGCACATAGGATTAACTATGGCCCGACGCATAATAGATATAGCGGCTTCGTACATCGGATATACATCGGGCCGATATATCTTTAATACGTCGGGCCACCGTCGGAAATATCCCTACAAATTCTTCGACGTCGGATACCAACCGTCGGCTATACGTCGGTTATACGTTTATATTCCGATGCATTTCCGACGAACTTCCGATGATTTTTATACGTAAAAAAATTGTTTCTAACCTTAACTGACCCATTGAACCTTTACCAACCATTCATAATTCACATATTCATACATACACCATAGCATATCAATATACAACATAGCATATCTATATATTGCAACTGAACACTAGTACTTACTCGGGTTTGAACCGGGGACCACTTGCATCCTAGGCGCGGAACATACCTCTACTCCACGGCGGCTGGGGCTAGTTTATTGAGGCAAATGATAATTTTCAAGTATATTCATAATGCTCCACTATTGCTTCTTCATAATGTCCCCTACAAAACGTCAATCGATAAATTTTCGACGCCGAATAAGCATCGGAAAATATGCGTTTTATAGACGTATAAAAAATACATATAATATACGATTGCAATATCGGCATCTTTTTTCCGATGTATTTCCGACGTCGTTTATACATACGAAAATATGCGTTTTATAGACGTTTAAAAAAATACGTATAATACGTGTTGGCAATATCGGCATCTTTTTTCCGACGCTGTGGAATATGTGGAGCACTCGTACACAACGCAGTATATATATATATATATATATATATATATATATATATAGTTTTCATTTCAAGTTATGCGTGAAATACACAAATTTAGAGATCCATTGGAAATCGGTATATTTCCGACGTTTCACCGACAAATATAACTATATGTACAATATGTGTATATTTTTATACGCATATTACATGCTTGTAATATCTCAAATAAAAACATTAGTTTTCGTCGGAATTCGGTATATTTTCGACGTATAGCCGATGTAGTGATATATTTGAGATCCATTGGAAATCAGTATATTTCCGACGTTTCACCGACAAATATAACTATATGTATAATATACGTATATTTTTATACGCATATTACATGCTTGTAATATCTCAAATAAAAAAATTAGTTTTCGTCGGAATTCGGTATATTTCCGACGCATAGCCGATGCAGTGATATATTTGTATATTATACGATTATTGTAATCCGTCGGTTATACATCAGTAATATCTTTTTCAAAAACAATTAAGTTTTGTTCCGTCGGAGGTACGTCTATGTCAGACGTTGGGCTAACATATACAAATATATGTATAATGTACGTATAACTAAATACATCGAATATACGTATGCAATATCCGTTTCATTTTTTTTTACCATTGGTCGGAAGTTAATCTATTTCCAACATATAACCAATGCATAAAAATATATGTATAATATATGCTTTGAGAAATACGTGTGATATATGAATATAATATTTTTAGCAAAAAAAAAATCCCAATTGGGCGGAAGTTCGTCGGAAAAAGATGTCGGCCCGATGAATATTTGCCAACATCTATTAAACTGAGGAAAATAATCATCGGGCCAACGTCGGTAACCGATGAACTTCCGACGAATGAGAAAAAATGGAAATTCGACTATTGCCAACCTATAACCGATGCATTACCGATGCATCGAAGCCGATGCCGACGTTTTCCGACCTGATTTATACCGTTCCGACGTCGGCCCGACGTTACGCGAGTGTTCGGGATTTGGGCATCCTCAAGTTTTGACATTAATCGTCTTATTTTAAATATACAAAATAATGTCATACGTGTTGAGGAAAGGTGTATCAGAGACAGTTGGATGATGTTGTGTAGAAACCGAAGGCAACAATAAAAATGTTATGCCCACGTTCATATCAAGTTCTACCTAAGTCCCTAGTTTCGCGGCATTGGGGCCCGTGGGCCCAGTAGAGGAGATGACACAAGAAATCCGATCACTGTCAAGAAAAAAGATACCAACTGCTGCTCGCACAAATTCATATAGCCCTTGCAAGCCAAAGGCTTGTCAAGTGCTAAATAAGTACTTATGCACATACCCAAATTAAAATCTCCGATCAAACAGATCAATTAATCTGAAACGTCTTTTGCATATACAATGTGCAAAATTGTGTGTGTCTATATCATACAGATTGTTAAGCAGTTGAGACGTAATAGATATTATTCTAAACGAATATTGCTTTCATTGTGTTTGGGCATCAAGGTTTAATCTGTGGTCAACACACAACAGTTTACCCCAGAATGATCAAACCTCCCAAACGGGATCACCTCTGAAATAGGGCACATTTTTTTCGGTACCAAGGATGGTCCGATTTCACAGGTTCCGCTGTATAACCATGAGTCGTAGTGGCATAAACGTTGAGATAAAGCACATATTGACCATGGCATAAGCTGCTCGTATGTAGATAACTGCTTGGTGAAAACTAGAGTATTTCTCATTAATATACACAATTCCACCATTTCCAACCACTTCAAATAAAACCCCTTAAAATTAATTAGCGCTGCATAAGGTACATTTTTATAATTGAAACATAATTGAACACATTATAAAAGTAATCCAATGGAAGCTCTGCAAGAGGAACCGTGCAATATTATGGGTGCTATTTCACAAGTTCATTTGCAAACAGCTTGGTTTCTCACCTATATGTATTTGTGGCTTGAAACAGTAGAAAAAAAATAGAGTTACACCAAGTAATGCTATGGCTCCCATGATAAGTAATATGTGCTAATTACTACAAAAGAAATGTACTTTATTATTATTATCAAGTACATTTCAAGGTGTTACCGTCATTTCCTTACTTGTGTGGTTTTCTTGTTTGCTATTAATTGACGACACCATAAACAAGTGCAATCTATTTAGCATTTGCACTAACAGAAAAGCTAAGCCATACGCATTATTAGTATGCATTATTTGCAGTTCAGTGGACGTATCATTGTATAATATTTTTAAAATCGCTTGAAAGGGACTTATTTGATTTATTAAAATGTATCAGATTGCGCTTGTATTTTAATTACCATGTGGAAAAGAATGGCATTCGTCGCAAAGGGTGTTCATTTTATTGTGGTTCATTGCAAAATGAAACCGCAAAACACACACAAAAAAAAACTATTTCGAAACAAATAAAGTATCTGTTAATGTGTGAGTGGAAAAATGTGCTAAAAAATTATTTTTTGTCATATTGGCAAAGTTTGGTTAATTTCAACATTTTGATAGTCATGGGCAGCTAAACGTAAACGAGATCAATTGTGAATTGATTGAAAACTTAATAATCAAAACTTAAATGATTATATATTGGAAGATTTTTGGCCATTTCAGCAGATTGCAGCAGCAGTTCTCTGTGAATGACTTTTGATTGCCCCGTTGCTTCTCTGGCATTTTTAGAAAAGTACGATAATGCTCAACTGTTACCCTTCATGCATTCTCTCACTATGAGGGAAAGGCAGTTAAGCCATGTCATAAGAAAATAAGGAACGGGATTCTCTGATTCCCTCCTGATTTCACGTTCTTTGGACATCTTTTTTTCGGTATTGTAGTAACTTCGAGGGCAGCCTCATCACAACTGACACGTCGCAGTCGCTCCTTGCTTCCACACTTTTCATATCGGTATATGCTATATTAGTTGGATGATAATATGATGCTATAAGAACAGATTTTATAAGATAAAATTGACTCCAAAGCGAAAGATACACCATTAGGAGTAACCTTGAGTCCCAAGCAACTGGACTGACATTTGCCGGGTTTCTCAGATGTGTTTAATTTGCTTTCCGAAAATCGCTCTTATATTGCGAAAAAACCATGACTATGAAATACGCCACGAAAAGGGTGGTCAAAAGGGTGTGACAAGTCTGACGGATACATAACGTGGCTAGAGGGTGGCTGCAGAGGTGGATCCAGAGGGTGGGGGGATGGGTGGTTTAGGGTTTGCACCCCTTCCCCTAAATTCGAAAAAAAATATAGAATGCTTAACTTCGTGTTTTCACAAAAACTGTGACTGGAAAAGTCGTCATTTTGAATGTTTCTTTTTCTAAGTTGAAACTCTTACCCTATACGGTCTGGACCGGAACCACTGGGTTAAAAGGCTAACTGTTGTAGCGTTCAATTCCCCGTATGTTCTTCTGTGGTTGATTCAGTCCAAAATGAAGTGTTAGATCAGTAAGAATAATTAGAAAATGAGCATTATTTTTAAATCTACTTTTAAACATTCATTTTACCTGACGTCTGTCAAATGTTAAGACTTCCAAAGCTCTGATTTCACCTCACTTTGAAATCACCAAAAAAAGCACGATATAGTTTGGAATATGGAGCGCACTCACGAAGCAAAGGCCTTCTATGCGTGTGTCATTGACTTTTACAATATGACGCCTTAAACGCGGATATCTCAGTTTGAAATAGCACCTCGTTTTTAACCAAACGTGGGCCTTCTTTTTTTATAGGAAAGACGAATTACTGATTGAAAATTTTGAATTATTACCCCCTTTTAAGCAAACGCGCATTGCAGTTTTGAAAGAATCTCCCCTATTTAAATATTGAATGAAAATTGCCCCCTTTTTAACGAAATTGTCACTCCGCGGGAACGGCCGCTGGCGTCAAAATTACACTCTTTGTCCGCTTCTGTATTATTATTATTATTATTATTATTATTATTATTATTATTATTATTATTATTATTATTATTATTATTATTATTATTATTATTATTATTATTATTATTATTATTATTATTATTATTATTATTATTATTATTATTATTACTTTGGCCACGCATGATAACACATAAAATAAGGTATGTTACCAAGATATAATACCATAATACGATGCACGATATGATAACACGATATAATGCAATGGTATAATGACGTGATACGATGACATCATACCATGGTATGACACAGTGGTATGTCGCGATATGTTACTGTAATTAATAAAATGATATGATAAAAAACCTTGTAACATATATCCGTTTGGAAACGATGTTACCAAGTGGTAGAACTGGGTATGCTGAGTAGTAATTATCATAATTAACATAATTTACAAAATTAACGAAACAGGGGGTTTCCTGGCGGTATATCACAGGCTGTTGGTGCACAGGTAGTCGAGGAGTTCCGGTGCAGAGATGTGTATGTGTTGTGGACCGGCGGTTGAGGCAGGAGGGTTGGGGGAGGTGGGGTGGAGGTTGAATTGTTTACGTAGGAAAACAAAGAAACTAAAAGAATTTTTTTTCTCCAAAATCATCTCAGAGTGTCTGCACTGTTGTTACAAGGTAAGCGCTTACGAACACACACACACACACACACACACACACACACACACACACACACACACACACACACACACACACACACACACACACACACACACACACACACACACACACATACATAATACATACTCTTGTTTCAGAGAATAGAAGTTCAGCTAAAAGTATATTGTGAGTTTTCTGTCAAATTCGAAATATTTGACATCACTTCCTGTTTTGCATCGGTTCTGTACTTTACGGTAAGAAAGAAAACTATGTGTTGATTTCTTCGGGGTCAGTGTTATGTCACGTTAACCTTTTTCACAACTACTGAGGTCACAATATAAAATTCAGCATTTTCCGTGGGGTCGACATGTCATAATGTTGACCAAAATCAGTCAACACTTGCTCATGTGTGAACATCTATTGCACGTCCAACTCCCACTTGTTCGCCAAGGGAGGGGGGTGGGGGGGGGGGGCGGGGGGGGGGCACTCACCTTCCAAATGGTTACCATGCGGAGTACAGTTCTGAAAAATATCCCCTTTTGGGGCAAACGTGGAGTACTAAATAAAACTTACCCCTTCCAACCCTTCCCGTTTTAACGAAATTTTGCACTTCGCGTGGATCCCGCCTGGCCTCAAAATTACCCCATTTCTCTGCGTTTTTTTTTTTTTTTTTTTTTGACGGGCATGACAACACATATTATACCAATGGCCTCGGGGACTTGTGCATGAGCACTTAAAATGCATCTCACTTCAATGCAACCGTTTACATGTCGACTATTTATAGCACATCATCTGCTGACTTGAGCTAACAGCTGTCGATTCACATGCGTTCAATTTTATCTAAAAACTCGAGCATGGCCAACGCGTTTGACATAATGTTTTGGTTACATATATCAAACTATTTACTTTTGTTAATTATTTTATGGATAAAGCAAACAAACTGTCAACCACCACCTTATGAGTTCATAAGTTTGAGTGAGCCCGAGTTCGAATCCGAGAAGCGCGGCTTGCCTGGAAGCACACACGAGTTTAAATATAACATAGAGGCCGGTCGGCAGGATTGTCTATATCAAAGGTTAAAATTAGGTGCTTATCTTCACATGGCTTTCGAGGTATGTAATTCGTGCTCAGCTTGTAATTTGTGCCTTCATAAGTTCATCTTTAAAGGGGGCCATGTTTGAAGAACGCACGCATCTGGTTGGGTGGTGGTGGTGGTGGTGGTGATGGTGGTGGGCGGGGGGGGGGGGTGCGTCCACGGTGGTATTATATTGAATAAATCATGTGCCAGATTTTGTGATGAGGGGGGGGGGGTAAAAAGATACAGGGTCTGTCACTGAAATGGTCCTTATTGAGAGGAAGAGAGGTGTATGTAAAAAAAAAACTCAGGAAATTAAAAAAAAACATATTTCATTTATTTAAAAAAGTCAATAAAATAGGATAGATTGTATGTATTAAAGTGAATATCTAGTAAAAACTAGAACGCGCCGAATTCATTAGTCATATGTTTTTAATTATTAACTAAATGTAGTTTTGAAGAAAAAAAAATAGTTGAGAGCCAAGATATGAACTAGAATTTGTGCAGTTAAAATATCAAAATGCTACTTTGGTGGATTTATTGAAATTATTGAATGATTGAATGATTGATTAACTTGAAAAAATGTAACAATAGAGCGCGTTGCGTTATAGCCAAAATGATTTCCACCTCCAAACAAACTACATTATTCCGTCACTGTTCAGATAATTTCGAACTTCGAAATCAAGAAAACCTTGTTAGCATATGCCTAGAAACCAACTGTAGCCACAATCCCCCTCCACCCCCCCCCCCCTAAACACCCACCCCTTCGCACATCAACCCTCCCCCCCCCCCCCAACCCCACCCACCAAACAAGAAATTGAAACGTTACAAACGTAATGATGACAGGACAGAAGAAAAAAAAATCTAGCTATAAATATAACAAATGGAAGTAATATTAAAATCATAATTGCATCTTTAAGATGGCTTAAATCTGTGTAATTTCTGCTATAACTCGTTGCTTTTGTCTGCTTCGCGATGTAGATACCCACATCCGTTGCATCATGCCAATAAAAAAGAGCACAGCATGTGTGGTTTCTATCGGCTTTTTAATCCAGCGTCGTTGATCTCTGATTGATTTTCATTGGTTCAGCATCCATTTCATAGCTTTATTGCTGTTCAATTGATCTGAATCTATGATTAAAATACTAAAAATCTATGCGAATTGATTTACGATATTAACATTTCAGTCATACCATTTGTAAATGTTCGATAGAGGCTCGATTTGGGTAGGAATAAGACTGTTAATATGTTGCGAGTGTCCGGTTTTAACCTGGACTGGTATTCTGCTCTGTCCTTATATTTAAGGACGTCCTTATTCTTGACATTAGATGGTTCATCCTTAATTTTTATCCTTATTTTTAAAAGACTTTGTTAAGTTTGAGATAGAGCAGAATAGGTTGTTTATCCTTATTTTTAAAAATAAGGACATCCTTAAAAATAAGGACAGAGCAGAATACCACTCCAGGTCATATAACCATTTTCAATGTTCAGACCGGAAGTGCCGTGTTTAGACCAGGAACATTTTCCCAGCAGGATTCTTTGCATGGGGTAAATCCCGTTACCATGCGTGTCCATGGTTTAAAAAAAAAACGCGGAGGTATAATTTTAAGGCAGACGCGGTCCGCGCGGAGAGCCAATTTCGTTTAAAAGCAGGGGCGGAGCGCTCATTCAGTTTCGTTAAAAAGGGATTTGTATTTCAAATCTAAATTTCAGTTTCGTTAAAAAGGGATTTGTATTTCAAATCTAAATTGATTCCCACAAGCCACTCTAGAGTAGCTTTGGTATCGGGTAATTTTTACTACACGTACGAACTAAATCAGGTGGGGGATTTCAGTTGCAAATAATGGAATAAAACAGAAAGAACTGGTTAGAAAATTGAAAGAGATAGAAAGATTGCTTTATGTTTGTTATACATGGTTTATTAAAAGCACTGACATTTTGGAAATACTGTAATATTGCACAAATACTGTATTATCGACGACATCTCTGAGAGGTCATCTGTTTATAACAACGGTATTATAGCCTGCAACGGTATTATCGTTTGCATAAAAAACAAAGACTTCGCCTTCTTGAAACGGGTCTTGATACACTTTTTCAGTAAACTGATAAGGTTACAACTAAATTCTTGTTGATTGAAAAATAAAACACTATTTTTATGTTCACTTTTCAACTGTTGACATTCGGCACAGAAGCCGACAAGTAACGGAAAACAAAGTTTTTTGGAGGTATGGTCGAAAGGTGAAGGACGCATGTATTACTTGAAACCGGTCGTTTATTAACTACACTTGCCGGTCTATTTAAAATCTAGCAGTCTGCGTTTAGGTTCGTTTTAAAACGTCACGCACATGCATGCTAACCGAATCGTACTTGAGTGCCAACTCCCCCCCCCCCACCCCCGCCCCACCATCCCCCCTGAAGATGCGCGTTAGACGAGAGATGACTCACATTTTTACATAGCTTCCGTCTGCTTTAGTTCTGTCTGGTTGTTCTAGTTAATTAACAATATCGATATATATATATATATATATATATATATATATATATATATATATATATATATATATATATATATATATATATATATATATATATATATATATATATATATTAAGAATCAGGTCTATTTAGCGGTATGTCCCCAGAAAAAAATGCAGATCGTTATGGCTATATACTGTGGAACTGATAGAGTTGTTTTGTGTTTTAATCTGGCATTTCATTTCGAGGGATGGCTTCACCTTCCAACCTGATAAAACACTCATTTGGGTTCTCGAAGAGAGCGTCAAAATTCGAAGAAATATTCTAGACACTGAACGTGAACCATAAAATAAGCACGGTATTTCAGTGGTTGTATGTGTAGGAGGGTTGGAGGTGAGGAGTGATTTGGATGGCTGCATGCGATTTTCTTGCTCACTTGAGCCCAATCTTTATGCGCTGTCGTGAACTGCGAAGGTTTATTTGCCCGGCTGCAGGAATGCTTAATATTAATGCCTTTCCGTTTTCCATTCGACCCCCACCCCATTTTCCCCATTCCACCATCCCCCCACTCACCCCGCCCCACTCTTCAACATCCCGCGCACAGTCTAGGAAGTCGCATACTCTAACATGCCCATGGTACTGTGGTGATGTAGTAATCGGTACTGCAGTGATTTAGTACTCGGTACTGCAGTGATGTGGTAGTGCGGTACTGCGGGGATGTAGTACTCGCTGTTGCAGTGATGTGGTAGTGCGGTACTGTAGTGATGTCGTACTCGGTACTTTAGTGATGTAGAACTGCGTTACTACAGTGGTGTTGGCATTCAGTTCCACAAAATTTTACCAAAATGTTGACCAAATACCCTTTTTCTGTTTAAGAATGTAATGTTTTAATGGGCCATTTTTCCACAGCTACATTTCTTTTTATCTAACGATGTGTTATCTTCTCTTGTGTTATCACAGGTCATGAAAGGTGCTGATAAGAATATAGATTTTATTATTTTTGATCCACAAGGAGGTATCGTAGACAAACACTTGTGGACAAACCAAGGCGTTTCAGACATCCCCATACAATTAGAAGGTAACAGTTTTTATTGGTAAACAAAGTCAACCGTTTTGTGGTGCTGTGTCTTTTTTTAATTTATTTAATCAAGCCATATATCAAATTTTAATACAAAAATCGGTTGAGGATATCGGAATTTGAATTTGTAGTACCGTTATAGCAATTACCTCTACTTATTAGTTCAAAAAAGCTAAATCGTGATTTTGATCAATCGCTTACGGAGTAATTGGGTTACAATTGTCCAGTAAATATTCGTCAAAGCAATTTTTCAATAATATCGATATTTGAAACGGTGAGTGCACAAGAAAGATTTGATACCAAAAATTAAACCAGTTAATTGGATGTTAAGTAAAATAAATAAAGCCTATAGTGAATTGAAATAAGAAATTATTTTATGGCATCAGTTTATAATATGGGCATTCCCGCAGGAGACTGCTTCCATACAATGCTTTTTTCAGTTATTTTTTGTATTATTATCTCATTTAATAAATCTGTGATAACCAGAACTCAAAGAGAACTCGAGTAGAGAAGGTAAAGGGTCAAATATAGCCAAAAATACACTATAGCTAATAGGTGTGGTAAGCATTACTCTTCGCTGTGAATGAAGAACCGTTGGTATTGCTGACCACATGTCAATGTAAACAAACGACAAATGTGTGAGAGATCATACCGCAAGTGAAATTGGCACCTACTACTAACTGTGATGTTAATTTAGCCCCACAGCTCTGCAAAAAAAAAAAAAAGCTATAAAACTATCAACTACTTGTGCAGTCTTCTGTCTATACCCAGTACATATTGCGCGACGCCAGTGCAGTGTTAATTTAAAGTGTTGGCATCTATTGACCAATTTTAGCTTTGATCGAAACTATGATAACAAGGTCTGTTGACCTATTTATAGCCTTTATAAAAAGTTACAGTTTGTCATTTTTCTTCGCGACCAAAATCGCACGGTCCATTCAATATCTTGATCGCAACGTTGGAGGGATGTCGCGATTACAAACAAAAACCAACAGTTTCCTATTATCGCTCACCAGAAATCGCAGCAAAGATAGGTCTTTTCTAAAATAAGATGTTATCGCCCGCGATTCCTTTTTAAATAGCCATGAACTGTGGTCTCCTAGTATACCAACATATGGAATGACCCTAGAGAGGAGGGAGGTGGGTGGGGAGTTAATTTGGTACAAGGGGGGGGGGGGCGGGGGCGGGGGGGTCATGGCATCTCAGGATGTCGAAACAATCGCCAGTTCCCTGGGTAGCTCAGTCAGTTAATTCACCAGTATACCTGTATGAGTGACCAGTCTGACCCCATCGCCTACCCAGCATAGGGAAAAGACACAACAATGTCTGTATAGTGAACACTGTATTGACCAAAAGATTACTGAGACAAGACTACCAACTAGATATTAATTGAATAATGGGTAAGACAAAAAGTAATTTCGCTAATAGCTCACTTAATACAAAAGGGTAGTTGAAGCGAGTAAGGTGCCTTCTGGCAATACTGCGGACCCTTTCAGTACTGCTCACCGTTCCCCCATATACATCTTATTTGTGACGTCACAGCAATCCCATCCCTCCCCCTTCCTCTTCGGGGCCGACTCTGCTTGTATATATATTCCACTAAACATTCTAAGGTCGATCCCAGCAAACAACCGACGTCTTTTTTTTTTGGTTGGAAAAAGGTTGGATTTCGGTCGCGACGACTTCACAACCATATTCTGACCTATTACCCCAAAACCCGACTTTATTCCGGCGTCGAGCCGACGTCGGTTTTCTGACGTCATTCCGACGTTGTAAAAACTACCAAAAAGCGATGAACATTATTATCGTTCACCGGAAATGGAAATCATTTTGAAAAAGAGGAAGAAAATACGTAATTTTTAAATGAAAATTTTAGAATTTTGATCGCGCGTCGGTATTTTTCTTCCTAAATTGTAAACATGTACATGGAAAATGCTTTGTATGTATTTCACAACAGCAGTTAAGTGATTAATTATCTATTAATTATATAACTCTAGTCAGTTTCAGGTCGGAATCCGACGTCTGTTCTAATTTCATACACAACCTAAAACCGACTTAATTCCGACGTCGGATTTAGGTCGGACCCCGACATTCTGACGTTGAAAACCCGACGTCGGTTTCATTTCATATACAACCAAAACCGGCACGTCAGTTAGACGTCGGAAACGTCGGGTCACGACGTCGACCCGATGTCATTTTGACGTCTTAATGTTTGCTGGGTTGTGAGGTCGATCCGACCTTTTCCGTCGCTTAATCAACGCCTTTGAGTCAACGTTGAATAGACATCGGAATCGCAAAAAAAAAACCTTCTTGTGTTATCGCTCACTGAAAATGGTAGCCATGGCAGGTCATTTTCAAAGTAGACCGAAATGAGGACGTAAAATATGAGAATTTCAAGAGCGCGCAAGTTTTTTTTTTCCAATTATTCCAAATATTCATGAAAATCGACGTCATACATATTCTGACTGACCGAATGACGTAACAGTGAGGTACTATGACGGAAGGTGACCACACAATGATTGTCGCTGTCTCGCGACGATTCTAGATTAGTATTTTACCAACGTCTATACAACGTCGCTCCCCCGTCTATGCAGCATCGTTTCCCCAAGGCTTATACGACTTCGGGAGATGAAAGTTGTTTCGTTCCATTTGCAACCAACGTTGATCAGATGTCGGATAATCGATGTCTATCCAACGTCGGAGGACCGTCCATAAAGAACCACAATCTCTCGTTGACCCCGCATTGGATCGTTTAGCGTTGATGCAAAGTTCTAATGATTACTGGGATAATCAATGGTAAACCTAAGGAATTAATAGGGCTGAAACTGGTTCTCTTAGCTTCTTCCGAGGTTGACTGATGTTATCAATTTAAATACGCCTTATTTCTGCTGAAATTTCAGGTGTCTACGCATTCTGTATGGACAACACATTTAGCCGTTTTTCACCTAAGCTAGTGTACTTCTATTTATCGACATACGTGCCCGAGGAATGGAAGAAGTATAGTGAAGAGCTCCAAAAGTTCGACCTCTCCGTTCTCAACTTCACCGTATGTTTTATGCTTAATTTTATGTTTTAATAGAGAAATACGAAGCTGTTATAAATCAAGTGCAAATCTTCTGAAGCCTTGGCGTCAACTTGTGGGATTGGTATTATTGTTTTTTTTTTTTTTTTTTTTTTTTGTTTTTGTTCTTTGTGACGTCATATTAAGCGTAGCATGTTAAAAACCCAACTCTCTCCATTTCCTAATGAACATTGTTTAAGCGGACTCTTACATATCTCGAATGAAGATTCGTATCGCATATGCTCTAACAAATCCGGTGTCTAACAAACCCCCCCCCCCCCAAAAAAAAAAAAAAATTAATAATAATAATAATAATAATAATAAATAAATAAATATAAAAATTAATAACAAAACAATCAAACGCAATGGAGACGGCTGTGGGTGCCTTTTTCAGGGACGTAAAAATCCGCGATTTGCGCTCAGATATTCCCATGAATACAATTCTAACGTCCTTGCAGTGTTACAATGTAGAATAAACTATACAATTATATATTGATTCAGGAGTACATGGCCAAGATTGACAAGTCAGTTGGGCAGATGAAGCGGTTACAGGCCGTGAGCCGGCAACACGCCGTGACGGATTGGTACATCATCCGAAACAGCAACAGCCACGTGGAGAGGTGGTCCATACTGATGTGCCTCCTCATCGTCTGTACCTACGCTCTGCAGACGTACTTTGTACGTAGGTTATTTAGTGCACATAATGTGACGTCAAACTATAAAGATGGACCTACACTGCTGAAAGAATCTGCGTAGGGAACCTGCACTATTCTATTGGTCTATTGTATTTGTTTGTTATTTCGCTATTTTCTACGCATCCAGTGGTTATATTTATAAATTTAGAAACACCTTGCGTAGGAAGTTGACGTTATTATTTAACAGTTAAGCTCTGGTGAAATGTACACCTCTGTTTATCCTCTGCTATGTTGTCAGCATTAAGAGAATGGATATAAAAAAGTAGTTCCTCCAACAAGAGCACTATTTTCGCGGAATCCCGACTGGCTAAAGGTGGAACAAAAACGTCTAATACACAACAGACCGAAGCGGAGTAGAGGCTAGAGGTCAACTGTTAGACAACAACGACAGTTCAGTTCCAGACCAGCGTGTTCACGGCCATTACAGGCAGAAATTGGAATTTCACAATTTTAAAGGCTGTCTCGTATTCATGCCGTCATGGTCAAATGAAAATTCCGTGTGTTGTGATCTATACAAAGATTTGCGTTGCTCGTGCTGCTTTACCGATAATTCTTCAATATTTATTTATTTTATCTGATATAAACTTATCTTTTATTTTCAGATATTGAGCTCGTTTCTGTTATTACTTTCGTTGCATACATCTGTTGTGTCTTTGCACAATTTAAGGTCAATAAAAATGAAGTATTCTGATGGCTTAATAAAGGATGTCAGAAATTTTATTTCCTAAATCAATTTTTAAATATTTCAGTTTTGTGAGAAAAGGATCATTAAAAAGCGATACAGCTGCTTAAAAAACAGCTGAAATATAGCTTCTGATGTGATGGTGTCGCTGTAGTGACATTTTTGAAAATTCGAAATTATAAATAAATCAAAAATCGAAGTTGAAATAATTCTTGAATGAATCTTGTGTGCCGTAGTAGTGTGAAAAGGGGGTTCCACCACACTTTATGACGTCATACTGTCTGGAAGTGACGTCATAGCGTCTGGACCGGAAGTGTTGTCTGGACCGGAAGTGCTGTCTGGACCGGAAGTGTTGTCTGGAGCGGAAGTCATGATAAGCGTTAGGATAGGCGCGGCCA